>JAABOM020099982.1:0-26619 GCA_011800125.2 Solanum clarkiae | reverse complement strand
AAAAAATTTGAATTTCCTCTCGGGTTACTGTAGCAACCCGAGAGTGTTCTTCTTGGTTGCTCTCATCTTTCTTTCTAAGTGTAAGAAATATCTTGCACAAGAGGGCATATATATATATATATATATATATATATATATACATATATATATTTATAGGCAAAAATCTTCCACTTGAACTAATCAAAAATAGCCACAACACATGACCCCTCTAACAATTTAAATCTTAAACACTTTAAAGTAAATTTACATTTGGTCCCGAACATTACCAAATTGAACCGATTAAGGACTTATGAGTTCTAACTTACGGGGTCTAACAATATATATATATATATATATTGTTATATATATATGTTGTTATTGTTATTGTTGTTGTTGTTGTTAAAAGTGGGAAGTTCTAAAGTGAAACGTTGGATTACCATTTTGTCCCTATATTAAATTAAAATATTTTAAATTATCTATCATAACTAATTATTAATCCAACTCAAAAGTTAATTTTTTTGTTATCGGTTATGAGTTATGCCTCTTGAGCAAACATACAACTTCAAGTCTTCGACTATCCAAACAGTATATTATTTGCGTTTGTTTTTGCTAACTACTAATTCTTGTTTATTTTTCTTTGCTTCAGATTTACCTTGCAATTGTAAACTCTTCGCTTTTCAGAAACATCATCAGGTACATAATAGATATGATGTTCACAACTCTTAAAGTTATTTTTACAAAAATATAATGTAATCTGTAGGAAATCTGCGAGTATGAAATTTTTTAGTAGTATAAAAGATATAGATTTTGGATTTATAAGCAGTTATTATTCCCTTTTAGAAATGATTTACATATTTTCTTGAGCATTTACCTCCAATATTTTTTAAAAAAAAAAGATATTTTAAATATTTCAACCATTTCCACAAGTCATTTATTCATACATAGGGATCAGTTATGTTATTCTTAGTAATTGATTATATTTAAGCAATTTAATTACTATTCTATTATCAAATTTGCATATGAAAAGAAACATAATCTTGAATTAAACAAAGTAGTGAGTGCATGTGACACCTCATAACTGTACTATCATATGTACCTATGTTTCAAGCTTTATTTTTATATGTGGGAAGTGTATTAGAGTCATAAGAGACCTCTAGTACTTAGACGAGTTCAAGACCTTTCTATAAATTGAGTTTTGAGTGTTGGATTGTGCTAGGGTCAACTTTAAATGATCATTACTTTCAGCACACAAGTAACAAGATGACCCACTACATACCAAAAGAAAGCCCTTTGAGCTAGCTTTCCAACGCAACTGGTTTCACCTTATTTCGAGTTTGGAGTAAACATTTATGACCATTTTACTGAAAATTGTTGGTGCAGAGTTACACCTACAAGACCTGGTTATGAGTCGTAATTCGGACTACGACCCATATATGCAACTCGTAGAAAACGTTAGAAAACTGTAGATTTCAGCCTTAGACTTTACGACCACCTTCTACGAGTCGTAGCATGAGCTCGTAGCAAGTTCCATAGACTCAAAAAATTGGGCCAAAAGTTTACGAGAGGGTTCCTACGAGTCGTAGGATCCACTACGAGTTGTAAGGTGGCCCATAGGCCATTTTAACAGCTTTTTAAGGAAGGTTATTTTGATCCTTTCCCACCACTCCTAAGCCTAGGGTCGACGTTTTTATACCTAAATCTCAGCCCCAAAACATATGAGATGGCCTGTTTGGTGTTGAAATATCCTCTCTAAGGCATTCAAGAGAAATTCAAGAGAGGAAAAGGGGCTAGGGTTTGAAGGAGAACTTGAGAAATCTTCCGATTTCTTCCAAGATACTTCAAGATTCTACACTTCCAAGTATGTAAGGCTTACCAAAGTGTGGATTTCTTTGTTCGCATACCCTTTTCCATTATCTTGAGTCATGATTTGTGGAGAGTTGAGATTTTTAAGAAATATTTTCTATTTTGATACGATATCTTTGTATTCATCATGAAGTCTTATTTTACATTACATTACATGAGATAATTCCTATGTTTTCATGAGCATGAATGGGAGATTTTCATTCTTGATAGTATAAATCCTAATTTATATATTCCTATGGAATTTTATGCATAAATTGAGCGTATTGAGTTGGGTAAATTGAGCACATTAAATTGAGTGGATTGATTCACATTGAGTTGTGTAACTTGAGCATATATGAGCATGAGGAGTATGTTGTATTAAGTTAAATACATTATGATATATGATATCTTGATTGTATTGCATGACGAGTTGATTGAATAAGTCTAAATGACCGTTTGAATCTAAGTTGAGTTAACCATTTGCATTGACTAATTGAATTATCGAGTTGAGTTATGAGTTGATGATGAGATAATAATAAGATGATGATGAGTGGAGTTATGATGATGATGAGTCAATAATGAATTAATTGATGAGTGTACCATGATTTAGTCTTGGGAGAAGTATCAAGCACTCAGCGGGGAGAGAGTATACTTCTACTTTAACCCACGGAACTACGTTGCCAGCATAGGATAGCTGTTACAACTAGTTTAACGGCTCCTTTCATGTAAGTGGACATTTACTATGGATCCAAGAGAGAGTTGATCACCCTTTTTCATGGCAAGTTAGGGGCGGTTGTGGCAACGATGCTGATTCGTTATGCATCACGTAACTTAAGGTGGTGGGATGAAAATGTCAGTTAAGAGAAATTTCCAAGCAACCTTGATTGAGCATGATATTTCAAAATGAGTCTACTTATCATATACATATTTTTAAAGCATGATTACTTCAAATGTGCATACATTGAGTTGAGCATGAGTTGTTGAGTTTAGATGAATAAGTTGATCCTTATTTTCTTGAGCCATTTTACATACCAGTATATTCCATGTACTGATGTCCATTTTGGGCCTGTATCATTTTATGATGCAAATACAGCAGATAGAGGGCTTCGGCACGTGTATCGTCGAGGTTCGGATCAGTATGTCCCTCGAGTTTGGTGAACCCTCCTAGTATCTCAGAGGAGCCCTTTTATCTTTCATTATTTTGAGTACTTTTCTTTCTTTTATTAAGGTGCCCATGGCCTATTATGTCACATTTTCTAGATTGATAAGTAGAGGTTTCGTAGACATTTAAATGGAGGTTTTGGATAAGTCTTTATATCTAAACTATTTCCCTTGATACTATGATACAGTAGAGTTATTTCTATATGTATATATGCTCATCCTTGATGCTTATTTATTGAGTTATTCTTCCGCTATTGAGTTTGATGTGATGATGAAGCCAAGTGGTTCTCTCGAGGGCTAGCGATGGTCTCTGAGTGCAGCCACGCCAAGGATACCCTCCCAGGGTGTGACAGTGCAATCATTATTTTTGTATATATATCTATTAAATTTTTCTAATGTTAGTAATTATTAACTATCTCTATCACAAATAAATATTAATTTTACAAGTGTACCCCGTGAAATTGAATACGGTGCACCATCCACCTTAAAAAAGACATGTGTTGATCATTATTAGTACATCATGAAATACGTCTTTTATTTAGCAACAATTTTTTGATATATATGTGTCTATAAAAAAGAGGAGGCTAAAGTTTCTTAAAAACAAGATATACAAATTTTAAGATGTGAAACATTTACAAATATAATCAACTTACTTATGTTTACATGTAATCTATGTGTTGTTGAAATATAAAAATGATAAGGAAAGTGTACATTGAGTATCTGATATATTAGAACTGCATAAGAAAAATATTATACCAATTCAATTGATTGTGTATAACTAAACGACTATACTTTCCTAATATTAGTTACTCATTATTTGCATGTTTTCTTATCATCTATACCATTTAAAATTTTTTAGAGATATTTTTGAAAAATAATACTTGAAAATTAGGTTCTGTTTGGTTATGAATACGAGTTGGATTGTTTTTTAATTTCTATGATTAATTTGAAGTGAGAACAACTTTTTGATGTCTTTCAAATTCCCGAAATTCTACAGAATTCAACTTGAAGTTAAATTTTGAATTTTGTATTTTTTGAAAATTTTGTGGTTAAACGTGTTTTCAAAGTTCAACTTCGGGAAAAAGTAATAAAAAATTCATGGCCAAACACTCTCTAACCACTCATTTATTTTCGTGCATTTGCCTTAGTTTCCTTTGAGTCAAGCAGTAAAAGTCATGCAGCCAAGAGCACAAGAAATGAGCATTTTTCTTAACTCATTTAGTGGCATAGCATTTTGACATGATGCGGTCAAATTTTCACATGCAGGGCGTCACTGCTTTACATGTTGTTTTGGTCATATTAGTCGCTATGATTTATATAATTTGTTGTATACTTCAAGCTCGAGGCAGAGCAAGGAGTGCATCAGTTAACCACTTGATTGATTGTGATGCATCCAAGCACTACATGCCTTTATCAGAACCATTTCCCACCAGAAGACAATTGCAAGATTCAGGCTGCAAATTGCTCTTCCAAACCGTGAAGTGTGATGAGTTCAGTAGGTTTGCTATGGCTATCTGCTAAAATGTTTTCTAGCAATAGTTTTATTGTATATGTATTCTTGGAATCAGTATCATAGGCTCACATTAGAAGATTCTGTCAAGAAAATTAAAACGTCCCTTTTCTTATTATATGGTTGTTTCCATATGCAGAACACCTTACCTGTGGAGAGTTATCTTCTGCCAATATCTTCAAAATTCCTTCCATAAATGATGGAGAGATAAATGTTTTACCTGTTCACAATTGCAAATACACCACTCTAGAGATATAATTCACAATCATTTTAAGTCGTGCTTTTCTCTCTTAAGCCTAGGATTCACTTAAACTCTTGTGCACATAGAGTAGGACGATTGAACAAATGAAGGTAAATGTGTGGTTTCAAATCTAGAATAGTAGCAGCGTCGGAATTAGGATTTTAAGCTTGTGGGTGCTTACTTTAAAAGAAAGTTGCTACATATCACATAGTATGGTGCTCACTTTTTAAAAGAAAGTTGCTACAGATGACATAGTATATATAAGTATACTACTACTTAAACACATTAATTTAAAATTTTAATGACAAAATTGTGATTAATAATATTTAGAACTGCATTAATAAGGAAAGTGTCACATTGAGTATATGATATATTAGAATTGCATAATAAAAATGCTATATCAATTCAATTAATTGTATATAACTAAACAATTATACTTTCCTAATTTTAGTTACTTAATATATACTTGTTTTATTATCATTTATATCATTTAAAACTTTTTGTATAAATTAACACGGTACACACGTACAACGCACGTATCCAGAGACTAGTATCTATTGTGTATAAATATCAAAGATTCTGTAGTTTGCACATTTTCCTATGATTTTGGAAAAATATGAATCAAATCAAACTTTGATCTTGGGTCTTCTTCCTTGCCTTCTTAGAGATGTGACAGATGCATAGCCTTAAATCGGAGGACTTGAGGTGAAGGTGAAGAGTCTTGAGAATAATAATTGAGGGAGTGGGCTGTCAATTGGGGAAATTTAAGGAGGGAATCACATTTTAGATTTTAATATTTTTTCCTAATACTATTCTTTTAATTACTTATATATTTTTTAAAATTAATTTTTATATATGTTTTCATTCATATGTGTAAAAAGTTTTTAAAATATAATTTTTAGTATTGCGGGAAAAAAATTACTTGTAATATTATATAGTGAAAAATATATTTTAAAAAAGTATTGAAAGTTTAGAGCATAAGAATATAAAGGGTCATTTAGTTAGGAACGAGAGCTTTTGTGGGATTAGCTATCTCGGAACCATGTAAATAATTTTAACACTATCTAGTATATCCAATCAAATACAAAATAAAATAATCTTTTTATGTTATCTCGAGATTATTATACCTTGTATCTCAGACCAAACGACTCCTAATAAGTGTACATTGAAGTACATTGTATTTAAGCAGTATCTAATCGATGCCTTTACAAAACGAACCAATTGAAAAGCTCTATTTGAGCCTTAAGTCCTTCTCTATATCTTAGGCTAATAAATTTTCACATTCTTAATTTCTTGGTGATGATCATTCCTCAATATCAATAGCGAGTCAAGGTTGATTCATCTAGAATCCATCTTTAAAATCGTCTATGAAACAAACTAATCTTAAGTGTCTTTTGTTGATTCCATTTGTCCATCAGTTTAATGCTTAAATTATTTTATATTTTATGTTTATTATTCTTCTATTCTACCATTTTCTATTTCAATTATTATTTTATTAATGTTACTAGTGTCCTTTTTTATATAATTTGTTATTTTGAAAATCTATAATATTTAATTACTTCACTAATATTTTTAATTGAACTATCTTCACTAATATTTTTAATTGAACAAGAAATAATAGTTCGAAAAATATAAATGTAAAGGTAAGTGTGAAAGGGAAAAAAAATTCTATTGTTACTATCTTATAAGAGGGAGTTAAAGCTGCTCAAATAGGCAACAAGTCAACATGCCTGCTTGAACAGCTTGGGGGTGCATTCGTAATTTTTTATAGTTCTTCCGTCATAATTTATTTTTGTGTTATTTTAAGTATTAAAAATATTGCTAATCACGATAATTAAAGCTGCTCAAGGAGGCAGTAGGTCGACATGACTGCTTGAGCAACTTGAGGGTGTATCCATGTTTTTTATGGTTCTTCTGTAGACAGTTAAAGCTGCTCAAGCAGGCAACAGGCCGACGTGCCTGCTTGAAGAGCTTGAGAATGCATCCGTAACTTTTTATGGTTCTCTCGTTGTAATTTATTTGTGTTATTTTTAGTGTTAAAAATGTTGCTAATCATGATAATTAAAACTGCTCAAGCAGGCAGCAAATCGACATGGCTTCTTGAGCAACTTGAGGGTGTACCCATGATCTTTTATGGTTCTTCCGTAGGCAGTTAAAGCTGCTCAAGAAGGCAACATGTCGACATGCCTGCTTGAGGATCTTGAGGGTGCATCCTTAACTTTTTATGATTCTTCCATTGTAATTTATTTGTGTTATTTTAGTGTTAAAAATGTTACTAATTACGATAATTAAAGTTGCTTAAGCAGGCAGCAAGTCGATATGGATGCTTGAGCAGCTTGAGGGTGTATCTGAATTCCTCAAATATGGTTTAGGAGAACGAGGTTTATACTTGATCCCAAATGACATAATGCCTTTCTGAACTTTGAGGCTCAAATGATGCATGGAATAGTTAATGCACTTGGGTCTTCTTTCTTCACTACCAACTTTTGTGTTAATATTGCACTACAATTGTGAGACAGTTATATTGTCTCACACTCAAGAGTTCTCTTCTTTGTGGCCAACTCCTTCATGAATCTAGCATAACCTGGAATTTCGATCAATGCCTCCACAAGTGGTAATTTATCGACAATGAGTTGTATGCATTTTTATTAAGGTGCCTATCTCTTGTTGCATTGCATCCTACATACTTAGTATATTCAAATGTGCTAACTCATACTCTTGCCTACATGATATCACCATGTAGGAACCAGTGCCCAAGTTGATCATCGTCCTACTCTACGTGGTTAGCTCGGTACTTCTCAAGCTAGTTGGTGAGTCCTCCGTTTTAGGGACCTTAGTCTATGTTTCTCTTATCATGTATTGAGACATTCTTCTTTATTTTTTCTCTTTTTATGTTCTATTTTGACCATAAGGGTGAGCCCAATAGCTTTGTCTTGGCCCCCTCTCTTATCCATGTAGTAGAGGTATTTGTTGGACATGATATATATCCATGATATGAGCTTTGACTTTTGTCTCTTCATTATGATGTTTATGCAAGCCTTCCCTTAGCCCTTTGCCCTTATTCTTACACTGTATGTCTTCTATATGCTCCCGCGACCAATGATGTGTAGCAATAAGTTAAGAGGCTTCGGGTTTCCCATTCACTGTATCACGTCTAGGCCCTAGGCTTGGATCATGACAAACTTGGTATCAGAGGAGTAGGGTGATAGATACTTAGAGTCCAACACACCGCGTCGATTAGAGTCCTATTCATGGTTGTGAAGCGCGCTATGATTATGAGTAGGAGGCTATGAGGCGTTTTAGAAAATGTTTCCCTTCTTCATGTTCTAAGTCGTGCTATAGAGTTATGGTATATTTTTTTCCTAATGATTATTTTTCGCTATGCCAGATCATGCCAAAAGTCGAAAACGAAGGGCCTAAACTCCCGAGTAGCAACCTACTAATGATCAACTCTGGGTGCTCTCACTATGCTTTCCTAAGTTGTGGCTAACCAAGTCAATCAAGGGGCCCAAGCTCCTCATGCTATCACCTTGGGAGCTAGGGTAAGGGACTTCATGAGGATGAATCCTCCGATGTTCGATGGGTCAAAGGTGGATGAAGATCCACAAGAGTTCATTGATGAGATCTACAAGATCTTGAACATCATGGGTGTTGGGCCGAATGAAAAGGCGGAGTTGGTGGCATACCAACTCAAAGGGGTAGCCCAGATATGGTATGATCAATGGAAGGGTGAGAAGGGAATTGGTAATGTGGTGCTTTGGGAGGAGTTCAAATGGGCTTTCCTTAATTGGTTCTTCCCTCTTGAGCTTAGGGAAGCTAAGTTGGTGGAGTTTATGAAGTTGAAACAAGGTGCTATAAGTGTGAGGGAGTATGCCCTTAAGTTTAATCAACTTTCAAAGTATTCTCCTCATTTGGTGGTCAATCCTAGATCTAGGATGAATAAGTTCGTGATGGGGGTCTTCGACTTGGTAAGTGAAGAATATCGGTCCACCATACTAATTAGTGATATGGACTTGTCTTGGTTGATGACCTATCACGAGCAAATGGAGGAGGAGAAGTTGAGGACGAGAATGGGGCATGAGGCCAAGAGGGCCCGATTTGATGGTAAATTCCCAAAGGGTGTTAAATTTCGTCAAGGCCAAGGGTCTTCCCATGCTACTAATAGGGGGTTTTCCAATGACTTCCCTGGGCCTCAAGGTGTTGGTGATATGGTCCCTATTGATGTGTTCCCTAAATATGGAAGGAGCCATAGAGGCCCACGTTTGAAAGATTCTTATGCATGCTTTGAATGTGGAGAACTTGGTCACAAGAAGGTGGATTGTCCAAGAAACCGTGGGAACGGACGAGGTGCAAATTCAATTCCACTAGGTAGAGGTGGTCCCGAAGGTGGTTCCCAAGGCACAATCGGTTTTATGCTCTACATGAGAGACAAGGGGTTGCTGAGATTCCTGATGTTGTTACCGTTATGTTGAAAATCTTTAACTTTGATGTATATGCTTTGATTGATCTGGGTGCCACTCTTTCTTTTATTACCCCTCTTGTTGCTAAAAAATTCCATGTTGATCCCGAGTTGTTGCATGAGTTATATGAAGTGTCTACTCCTATTGGTGCCTCTATTATTGCTAGGAAAGTTTATAGAAGTTGTCCTATTTGCATTTTACATAAGTTGTTTCCTTGTGATCTTGTTGAATTTGACATGGTGGATTTTGATGTCATTCTTGGGATGGATTGGTTGCATGCTTAGTATGCTTCTATTGATTGTAGAACCCGTAAGGTCAAATTCCAATTTACAAATGAACCCATCCTTGAGTGGTGGAAAGTCAAGATGTGGTGGTCAAGGGTAGATTCATTTATTGCATTAAAACCCATAAGTTGATCTCTAAGGGGTGTGTTTACCATTTAGTGAGGTTAAAGATGTTGATTCCAAAGTACACTCCATAGAGTCAGTTTCGATTATAAATGAGTTTCTTGATGTCTTCCTAAATGATCTTTCTGATGCTCCTCCCGAAAGGGAAATATATTTTGGTATAGACCTCCTCCTTGATACTCAACCTATCTCCATTCCCCCTTACTGTATGGGCCTGGTACAGTTGAAGGAGTTAAAGGAACAATTGAAAGATTTGTTGGAGAAGGTATTTATTAGACCTAGTCAATCACTTTTGGGTTCTCTGGTGTTGTTTGTGAAGAAGAAGGATGGGTAACTTAGAGTGTGCATTGACTACCGGCAACTCAATAGGGTCACCATAAAGAATAGATATCCTCTTCCAAGGATTGATGACTTGTTTGACCAATTGCAAGGGGCTAGCTTTTTCTCTAAGATTGATCTTCGGTCCGGGTATCATCAAGTGAAGGTGAGAGAGTGTTACATTCTCAAGATGGCCTTTAGACTAGATATGGGCATTATGCGTTTGTAGTGATGTCTTTTGGGTTAACCAATGCGCCGACCATATTCATGGACCTAATGAATAGGGTCTTCAAACCCTACCTTAATTCCTTTGTTGTGGTCTTCATTGATGATATTTTGATCTATTCATATAGTAGGGAGGAGCATATGGCTCATTTGAGGGTTGTATAGCAAAGATTGAGGGAGAAGAAATTGTATGCCAAATATGAAAAGTGTGAATTTTGGTCGAAGAAGGTTGCATTCTTGGGTCATGTGGTGTTGGGGGATGCTATAAAAGTAGATCCTAAGAAAATCGATGTGATTAGGAATTGGCCTAGACCATTGACCCTGTCGGATATTAAGAGCTTCTTGGGCCTAGCGGGTTATTATAGAAGGTTTGTGAATGGGTTCTCCTCCATTGCTTCCCCTATGACAAAATTGACTCAAAAGACGGTTAAGTTCGTGTGGACCGATGAGTGTGGGAGGAGCTTCCAAACATTGAAGAACAAGCTTGTGTGCGCTCCTATATTATTACTACAGGATGGGCTTGAGGGATTTGTGGTGTATTGTGATGCTTCCCAGGTTAGTTTGGGTTATGTGTTGATGCAAAATGGTAAGGTCATAGCTTATGCTTCTAGACAACTCAAGGTACATGAAAGGAACTAGCCAACCCATGATCTAGAGTTAATTACCATTGTGTTTGCATTAAAGATTTGACGTCACTATTTGTATGGGGTGCATGTTGATATGTAGGTTGGCTAGAAAGGTGCACCGATTGGCTAGACTGAGGGTTAGGTTGGAAGAAGTGGATGATGGTGGTGTTGTTGTTGATGATGGTTCTAAGTCTTTATTAGTTGATGAGATGATAGCAAAACAAGATCTTGACTCCTCCTTGCTTGAATTGAATGCCTTGGTGAAAATGGGCAAAGTAGAAGTTTTCTACCAAGGGGGATATGGCGCCCTTAGGTACCAAGATAGGTTGTGTGTGCATTGCGTTGATGGTTTGAGGGGGAAGATCCTTGATAAGGCCTATAATTCTTCTTATTTTATCCACCCCGATTCCACCAAAATGTATAGACTTGAGGGATGTGTATTAGTGGGGAGGCATGAAAAGGGACAATGTCAAATTCATTTTCGATTGCCATAGTTGTCAACAAGTCAAAGCCGAGCATCAAAGGCCGGGTGGCCTAACCCAAGACATAGAGATTCCTACTTGGAAGTGAGAGGTGATTAATATGGATTTTGTGGTTAGGTTGCCTAAGACTAGAAAAGGTTTTGATTCCATTTGTGTTGTGGTTGATAGGATGATGAAATCATTCATTTTTTACTGTTTAAGACTACCTATGAGACTGAAGAGTATGCAAGGTTGTACATCCAAGAGTTAGTGAGGTTACATAGGGTCCTTTTGTCCACCATATCGAATAATGGTGCACAATTTACTTCATACTTTTGGAGGTCTTTTCAAAGGGATCTTGGTACAAAAGTTCACCTTAGTACGGCCTTTCACCCTCAAATGGATTCCCAAGCCGAAAGAATCATTCAAACACTTGAGGATATGCTTAGGGCTTGTGTATTAGTACTTAAGGGTAGTTGGGATAACCTTCTTCCTTTGATTGAGTTTGCATACAACAATAGCTATCACTCTAGTATCGGTATGGCTCCTATTGAGGCTTTTTATGGGAGACGTTGTAGATCACTAGTTAATTGGTTTGAGGTTGGAGAGGTGGATTTATTGGTATCGGATCTGGTTATGGAGTCTCTTGAGAAGATTAGGATGATTAGGGAAAGGTTGAAAACTGCCCAAAGTCATCAAAAATCCTACGTCGATGTGAGAAGAAGAGACATTGAATCAAAGTGGGTGATTGGGTCTATTTGGAGGTTTCTCCAACGAAAGGTATGGTCTATTTTGGTAAAAAGGGGAAGTTGAGTCCAAGATATGTTGGTCCTTATGAGGTGATAAAGAGGGTTGGCAAGGTAGCTTATGAGTTGAAGTTGCCTAGTGAAATGAATTTGGTTCATCCAGTGTTCCATGCATCTATGTTGAGGAAATGTGATGGTGATCCTAATGTTATTGTGCCTTTTGATGTTGTGGGTATTGTTGAGGATAACTTGACTTATGAGGAGGCTCCGGTCCAGATTTTGGGTAGGCAAGTGAAGAGATTGAGGAACAAGGAGGTGGCATCCATTAAGGTCCTTTGGAGGAACCAACAATTCGCTACATAGGAGGCCAAAGTGGACATGCAAAAGCGGTATCCTTATCTTTTCCAGTCCACTCAAGCCTAAGGTACTAATTCTAAGTCCCCTATGTGATTTCAAGTCTTATATTTCAGCCGCTATGTCATTCATATGCTTTCATGTTTAAGTTGGCAAAATTATGATGGTTTTACACTTATGTTGAGATTTTGAAAATGGTATTTTAAATGTAATGTTGCATTCCTTATGGGGTTGATTTGTTTAGGATCACTCTTATATTGTACATCTCTTTTACATTAGGGGACAAATTTTCCCAAGGGGGATATATTGAAACAACCCCAAAAAGTGCCCGAAAATGTGTCTCGAAATGCCCGAAATTTTAAATTCCATATATCTCAAAATCCATGTGCGATATCAAAAATCCAACTTCATACTCTTGTTTAGGGGTCAAAATTAGGAAGAAAAAGTTCTAACCCTAATTTAAGAGCGAAAGATTAGAAATTATGAAATTTGAAGAATGAAATTTCCAGTGAGCATTCCACATCCTCCACGCGCACCCGTATAAAAAGGTGTCTATTTTTTTAAGTCGGTCCAAGACTTCTAAGTCGTCGACCTAAGTGTTACCAAACAAGTTTTTATCTATACTTAACCATATTTCACCCTCATATCATCCTAAACACTCCCCAATACTCACTCAAACACTTAGTTATATTTTCCACTACTAAATTCAAGTCTCAAACCCTCATCCAAAACTAAGGCTTTCCTTTAAGGTTCTTCTTCAAGCTTCAAGTCTCCGTCTCCAATGTTCACCAAGATCATCTCCAAGCTAAGGTATGTGGGTTTCTTTCATGGATTTCTTTCACCCATGATACCCAAGCCTCCTTTTACTAAAATTGCATGATTTAAAGTGATTTACAAATGGGTCTTGCCTATTATGAAATTCACTAGACACTATGTTAAAGCTATGTGAAATTTTGATTGTTTTCCTATGTTTGAGCTATAAATCTTAGACCTATTGTAAGATTTGATGAAGGATTTTGATGTATGTTGCTTGAGGTGTTTCAAGGTGTTGATTGATGGCTTTATAATGGATTTTCTTGCATGATTTCATCTCTATATTTCATGGTTTTATACTATTATTACATACGCTCTAAGTGTTTGATAAAATGTCCGGATATGGTTTTTTCAGGGATTAAAGGTCTAAAGCATGAGATATGATTTGAAAAGAAGCTTATGTATATGATATAGTCTATACAAATTGTTTCATTAGACCATGCCCAATCTGGGGGAACTAAGAGCCCGAATAACCTTGTCGAGGGGTTTGTATCTTGATAACCGAGGTAGGGATTTGCACTCATCAACCATATGAGAGATTTATATTTCACCACTAGGGTGATAAGGTGAAATGATCATCAACAATGAGAGGGGTTTGCACCACACCAGGGGCGAAATCATCATCAACCAACCAAGGGGTTTGTACTTTGGAAATCTAGCTTGGTCTCTTCTACACATATGATATCCTATATGAGAATGAGTTACTTGAGCATTTTTTACTTATGCATTGATCATACGTGCCATATTGTTATATTATGCCTATTGTCTATTGCTGTGCATTTTGATTAAGGTGTCTATCTCTTGTTGTATTGTATCTTATATACTTAGTACATTCAAACGTACTAATGCATACTCTTGCCTACATGATATCACCATGTAGGAACTGGTATCCAAGTTGATTAGCCTCCTCCTCCACATGGTTAGCTCGGTACTACTCAAGTTAGTTGGTGAATCCTCCACTTCAGGGACCTTAATCTATGTTTCTCTTATCATGTATTGAGACATCCTTCTTTATCTTCTATTTTGTCTATGAGGTGAGCCCGATTGCTTTGTCTTGGCCCCCGCTCTTTTCCATATATTAGAGGTGTTTATTGGACATGATACGTATCTATGATATGAGCTTTGACTCTTGTCTCTTGATTATGATGTTAATGCAAGCCTTCCTTAGCCCTTTGCCCCCATTCTTACTCTTTATGTCTTTTATATGCTCCTGCGACCAATGATATGTAACGACAAGTTAAGAGGCTTATTTGAGGTTCTTTCGGGTTCCCCATTCGTCGTGTCATGTCTGGGCCCTAAGCATGGGTCGTGATAGATTTCTTGAGGAATTTACAGTCTAATGCATGTCTTATGAATTCAATGACTTTCTGATGATAAAAGGAATATATGTATATGATATTATCTCTATAGTGTTGGAAATTGACCAAGCCTCATTCGGGGGATTATAGGCCCGAGTAACATTGTTGAGGGGTTTGTACCTCCTACAGGCTCGGGATTAGGCCGGAGTCCAAGAATCGCCTCGTTAGGTAGGTGGTAGGCCCATTCTACCATGTAGAGGGGTTTTTACCTTGAGAACCATGTTAGGGGTTTTGTACTCCATCAACCATGTTGGGGGGTTTGTACCTCATCAACCATGTTGGGGGGTTTGTACCTCATCAACCTATTGAGGAGTTTGTACCTCATTCGCCTCTCCAAGGGGATGGTAAGCCTTGGATATGCACTAACAATGGTCTCTCCTTACGCATGCATTATGTTCTATATAAGCATGGTTTTACTTCATACATGTCATATTTCTATATGCTTACCCATTGTCTATGTTATGCATTTTGCTTATTGTGCTTATCACTTGTTGCATTGCATCCTACGTACTTAATACATTCAAACGTACTAACGTATACTCTATGCCTACATGATGTCACCATATTGGAATATGAGCCCCACTTAATCATTCTCCTCCCCATGGCTAGTACGACTTCTCTCAAGCTCTTTGGTGAGTCCTCCATTTCGGGGATGGTGCTTATGATTCATGCTATGTTCTAAGACTATCTTTCCTTTATGTATATGTTGACTATGAGGGTAAGCCTAGTATCTTGTCTTGGCCCCAGCTAAGTATCTAAGTTCTAGAAGTATTGTGGGACATGTCTTGTTCTTTACTGTGAGTTTGACTCTCTCTTGACTCTTGATGTTTATAATATGAATGTTTTCCCTTAGTCCCGAATATCCCTATTTACTGTCTCTTGTTGTATTTTATTGCTTCCGCAACCAAGTATGTGTAATCATATATTAGGAGGCTTGCTTGGGGTCCCTTCGGGTTCCCCATAGGTCGTATCATGTCTAGGCCTGGGATTGAGTCATGATAATAAATACTACTTCATATTCACTTTTATTGGGAAATATTGTGTAGTAAAGGGGTGGTCTTTAATTTTTAGATGACCCATAGCAAAAAATAATTTTTTGGGTGATTCAGGGCTAAACCAAAGAAGTACATGACTAGTCCTCATCATGTACTTGTCTCCCACTGGTGCAAAAATTTCCTAAACCCATTCTTGGGACAAAATAGGAGAAAAAGTGTAGTTCACGCAAAAATTTACTACTCCGTAACAAGTCCGCGTCGCGGACTTATCGGTCACTAGTTCAAAAAGTTCCTTAATTTTCAGTTTTCACTTAAGGGGACTTGGGTAATAATCCAACGCCTATATATATGGGAACATCTTACTCTTTAGTTGTTTTCAAGCTCTAGAACACTCAAATATCCCTCCCAAAATTCCTCCTAATTCCTCACAATTCACTCATCTAAATATAAAATATCTCAAGAACTTGCTTTGGATTTCAAGAACCCAATTGAAGCCTCAATTCTTCCTCAATTTTTCTTCAAGAAAGTCTCAACTTGAAGGTATGTGAGCTTAGTTCATGGGGATTCTTTCATCCATGAAGCCAATCCTTCTCATTTACCAAATTTCATCATTTTAAAGGTTGAATAATTTATGGGTAAACTTTATTATGCATTATAAATATGATTTGAGTTTGACTTCTTCAAGTATTGATTGACTAAGCATTAAAATCTACTGAAGGCTCATTCCATGAGTTAATTTATATATATTGAAGCTATGCATGATGTGAACAATGTAAACAATGAAAGATTATGAACCTTTTAAGGCAGATTTCATGACACTCAAATTGAGGTTTCTACTACAATGTTGGTAGGTTGAATTGAATGATTTCCAAATGAATTAATTTTACTCCCCTCTTGTCTTATAGTATTAAATTGCATGATTTTATGTTTGACTAGATTTACATGACAAGGATTCTTATGTTGATGAAAGACTATTGCATATTTTGCAAGACAAGCATGCTATTATAAATTATGGGCTCCTAAGAATGTATTAGACTCATGAAAAGTTCCTATGATAACAATTTTACCCTCATGTGTAAACTAAAACTTACTAGAAGGGGTCAAGCATATTACAAGTTCTACCCTCATGTGTAAAGCAATGCCCACTAGAAGGGGTCGAGTTTAAGAAATGTTTTACCCTCTAGTATAAGGTATATGCTTACTTGTAGAGGTCAAGTATATGAATGAGCTATACTTACCATGTTATCATGCTTTATTACAAGTCATTCAAGTTATGATTAAATATATGATTATGTCAAGTATTTCGTGGGACTGGACTTAGCACCGAAAGAGACTTGAGGTAGGGGATCGACCCAAGGTGTCCTTATATAAAGTATTGGTCTCTTAACTATATGCTACCATAGGTTCATAATATTTTTCCCTAAATGGGTTTTTACTAGTGGATCCAACTAGGTCAAGTTATCCACTATGTGGGGTCAAGTTTGGTTTACTTTGGCAAGTAAACCACAGTTTTTCCGGTGAAGAACAAACATCAGGATTCTAAGTAGTAGCTTGCTTGGTCTTATATATTGGTTAAGGTCTCCTCTCACATATATATTCTATCTTATGAAAGTTTGACTATATACCTACATGTTTTAGCTTAAACATTGATCACACATTTCATATCTGTCTTATATATATTGATTATAATTAAGCATCTTGGTAATTGTGGATTATGCCATTGTTGTATTGCACCCCGCATACTTAGTGTATTCCAAGTATTAAAGCATACTTCTTTGCCTACATGATCTAACCATGTGGGGACAGGAGCTCCTATTCACCCTCCACCTCCACGTGGCTAGATGAATCTTTTGAAGACTACTATTGGTGAGTCCTCCAATCCGGGGATGATATCCACTTTACTTTCATGATTTTATTAAGACATGTCTATTTTGGATTTTATCTTTTGAGGGTGGCCTGGGAGATGTCTTGGCCCCCGTTCCATTCATACTAGAGGTGTTGATGGATATGGATATTTATGTATTGAGCTTGAATCCTACTATGTTTATGTTATTATGAAAGACTTCTCTTAGTCTTTTTTCCCTTCTATACTTGTTTTATGTTGATGATGAGACGGAAGTCCCAAGTTCCTAAAATATCCCCATAGAGTGAGTCATACTTAACCGCCCCTTAGACATTATAAATTATATGATTCATGCAAATCTTCTTCCCTATAACATCCCCATAGCTTGATTCCAAGTCCTACTTCCCTTAGAATTATTTCTTATTTGCTTGTTACTTAATCACGCTTCCATAACCAAAGATGTGCAGACGATATGCTAAGACGCTTGTTTGGATTTTCTTGGGCTTTCCCATTCACTGTGTCACATCTAGGTCCTAATCTTGGGTAATAACAAGTTTGGTATCAGAGCAGTAGATTTGTTAATGGACCTTAGAAATCCAAAACACCACGTCAAGTAGAGTATTTTTCATTGTTGTGAAGTGCGCCATAACTATGAATAGGAGGCTATGAGGTGTTTTAGGTAATGGTTTATTTCTTCATGATCTATGTTGCGATTTATATTATAATAAGGTTTTCTTCCCTAACAGGTGGTGTTTTGCTCTGCTAAATCATGTCACAACCAAGGAGAATGGCATAAAGAACTCCTATGCTGGAGGAGGGTTTGGCCCCTCTGGTTCCTCAAACTCCCCAAGAAGAAGGAGTCACGCATGCCGAAAACCAAAATGTCATTTCCATGTTGGCAAAAACCATGACCAACCAATTGAACCAAGGATGTCAAGCTCTTCATTCCCCCTCCCCAGCTTCAACAGTGAGGTATTTTACAAGGATGAACCCTCTGGAGTTCTATGGATCCAAAACGGAAGAGGAACCCTTAGAATTCATTGATGAGATATATAAAGCGCTTGCTATTATGGAGGTGAATTTGGAGGATACGGCGTAACTTGTGGCCTATCAACTCAAGGGTGTTGCATAAATTTGGTTTACTTAATGGAAGCTAGAGAGGGAGAATAATGATCCCATCCCACGGAGGAATTTAAGGCCGTTTTTCTCTATCGATTCTTCCCTATTGAATTGAGAGAGGCAAAGATGATGGAGATTATAAATCTCAAACAAGTCTACATGAGTGTGAGGGAGTATTACCTTAAGTTTAACAAACTCTCAAAATATGTTCCTCAGTTGGCAACTCTAAGGCAAGGATTAACAGGTTTGTGTCAGGATTATCCGACTTTATGAATGAAAAATGTTATACCAATATGCTTGTGAGTGATGTGGACTTTTCTTAGCTCATGGATTACGCCAAGCAACTTGAAGGGGAGAAACTTAAGAAGATAAGGAGTAGGGAGTCTAAGAGGGATCAGTATGATGGTGGTTTTCAAGGTGCTAAGGGGGGCCATCTCAGACAAGGTCACAAATTTCAAGGCCAAGGATCCTCCAATTCTCAAAACAAAAGATTTGCTAATGATAGGGTGCCTAACCCTAAGGCATAAGGTGGAAATGGTGGGATGACTTTTCCAAAGTGACCAAAATGTGGAAGAAATCATGGTAGCAAATGCTTGAGGGATTCAAATGCTTATTATGGGTGTGAAAAAGTAGGCCATAAGATTGTTGATTGACCCTATGCTCAAAACAAAGGTAAAGATGGTCGTCCTCAAGGACAAGGTGCTCATGTTAATCAAAGGGCATAAGGAGGACAACAAGGGGATGCTCCATGTGACAATCGGTTTTATGCTCTTCAAGTAAGGCAAGGAGCGGTTGAGGTGCCCAATGTTGTTACCGGTATGTTAAATGTTTATGATTATGATGTTTATGCTTTATTAGATTCGGGTGCCACTCTTTCTTTCATTACTCCTTTTGTTGTTAATAAGCTTTATGCGTCTCCCAAATTTTTGTGTAAACCCTTTGTGGTGTCTACCCGCGTTGGTAAATCCATTATTACTAGAAGAGTCTATAGGGGTTATCCTGTGTCTATATTTCATAAAGTCTTGCCTTATGATTTTGTTGAACTTGACATGGTAGATTTTGATATTATTCTTGGGATGGATTAGTTACATACATATCATGCTTCCATTGATTACAGAACCCGTAAGGTTAAGTTCCAAATTCCTAATGTGCCTATCTTTGAGTGGGGAGGTCATAATTCAATGGTTAAGGGTAGGTTCATTTCTTGTCATAAGGCTCAAAAGTTGATTTCTAAGGGTTTTATAAGGCCTAGCAAGTCACTTTGGGGTACACCAGTGTTATTTGTAAGGAAGAAGGATGGCTCCCTTAGAATGTGCATTGATTAGCAACAACTCAATAAGGTCACTATAAAGAACAAGTATCCCTTGCCAAGGATAGATGGCCTATTTGATCAACTACAAGGGGCTAGTCATTTTTCTAAGATTGATCTTCGTTCCGAATACTACCAAGTGAGGGTAAGGCAATGTGATATTCCCATGATGGCTTTTCATACTAAATATGGGCATATTGAATTTGTACTAATGTGATTTGGCTTAACAAATGCACCAATGATATTTATGGATCTCATGAAAGGGTCTTGAAACCTTAACTTGACATATTTGTGGGAAATTGATTTACTCCCAAAGTGAAAAAGAGCGTGTGAATCATTTAAGGGTAGTGTTGCAAACTTTGAGGGATGAGAGATTGTTTGCTAAATTTAATAAATATGAATTTTAGTTAAAGGAGATTCTATTCCTAGGGCATGTGGTATCGGGTGATGGAATTAAAGTGGACCCTAAGAATATGGTAGTGATAAAAAATTATCCTAGGCCTTTGACTCCAATGGGTATTAGGAGTTTCTTAGGCTTAGTGGGGTACTAACAAAGATTTGTGAATGGTTTCTCTGCAATTGCTTCCCCTTTGACAAAATTGACTAAAAATAGGGGAAAATTTGTTTGGACCAATGAATGTGAAAAGATTTTTCAAACTTTGAAAGACAAGTTCACATCCACCCCTATTTTGGCACTACTGGAAGGGTTAGAAGGGTTTGTGACTTATTGTGATGCTTCAAGGGGTGGTTTTGGATGTGTTTTGAAGCAAATGGCAAGCTCATAACCTATGCTTCTAGAAAACTAAAGGTGCATGAGCGCAATTGTCCCACCCATGATTGGATTAGCAGTCATGGTATTTGCTTTGAAAATATGATGTCATTATTTGTATGGGGTTCATATAGATGTATTCACCGACCACAAGAGTCTCAAATATGTGTTCACACAAGGGGATCTTAATTTGAGGCAAAGAAGGTGGTTAGAACTCCTTAAGGATTATGACATGAGTATGCACTATCATCCCGACAAATTTAATGTCGTGGCCTACGCTCGAAGTAGATTGTCCATAGAGAGTGCAGCTCGTATTGATGATGGCAGTGAGGAAGTGGCTAGAGAAGTTCACCAGTTACTAGGTTGGGGGATAGGTTGAATGAAGTTAAAAATGGAGGTATGGTGGTTATTGATGGGTCCAAGTCTTCTTTGATTGAAGAGGTCAAATCAAAGCAAGACCTTGACCCCACCTTACTAAAATTCAAAGCTTTGGTGAAGGATGAAAAAGTGGAGGTTTTCTCCCAAAAAGGGGGAGATGGTATGCTTAGGTACCAAAGTAGATTATGTGTACCTAATGTTGATGGGTTAAGGGATTTGATTTTGAAAGAGGCACATAATTTGTCCTACTATATTCATCCTAGTTCTACATAGATATATAGGGACTTGAGGGAGGTGTATTGGCGAGGTTGTATGAAAAGAAATATTGCCACTTTTGTAGTCATTTGTCACAATTTCCAACAAGTCAAAACCAAACATCAAAGGTCCGGTGACCTACCCCAAGAATAGAAATTCCTACTTGGAAGTGGGAAGAGATCAATAAGGATTTTGTTATTTGTTTGCCAAAGACTAGAAAGCACTTTGATTCTATTTGGGTTATTGTTGATAGAATGACAAAATCGGCTCACTTTCCATTGGTTAAAATAACTTATAGTGCCGAAGATTATGCCAAGCTATATATTCATGAGTTGGATAAGTTGCATGAGGTATCATTGTTTATTATTTCGGATTGTGGTGCTCAATTCACTTCTCACTTTTGAAGATCCTTCCAAAAGGATCTTGGTACCAGAGTCAAGCTTAGCACGACTTTTCATCATCAAATGGATGGTTAAGCCAAAAGGACAATTCAAAATCTTGAGGATATGCTTAGGGCTTGTGTTTTGGAGTTCAATGGTAGTTGGTATGAACATCTTCCACTCATTGACTTTGCTTATAATAATAGCTATCACTCTAGAATTACAATGGCTCCCTTTGAAGCTTTATAAGATAGGCATTGTAGGTCCCCAGTTTGGTGGTTTGATATGGGGGAAATGGCTTTGTTGGGCCCGAATTTGGTGATGGAAGCTTTAAGAAGGTGAGGTTGATAAGGGAGAGATTGAAAACGGCTCAAAGTAGGCAAAAGTCCTAATCCGATGTTAAGAGGAGAGATCTTGAGTTTAATGTTGACGATTGGGTATACTTGAAGGTCTCACCCATGAAGGGTATGGTCCAGTTTGGCAAGAATGTAAGGTTGAGTCGAAGTTTTGTAAGTCCTTATAGAATTTCGATCAGAATTGGTAAGGTTGCCTATGAATTGGAGTTGCCTACGGAGATGAGTATGGTTTATCCGGTCTTCCATGTATCTATGCTGAGGAAGTGTGTCGGTTACCCAAGTTCTATAGTGCCTTTGGAAGTTGTGGGTGTTGTGGAATATAACTTGACCTATGAGGAGGTCCCGGTGAAAATATTAGATAGGCAAGTGAAGAGGTGGAGAAACAAAGATATAGCATTCATCAAAGTCCTTTGGAGGAATCAACAAGTCGAAAATGTCCCGAAGAAGTGATATCCGTACCTCTTTCACTTTACTTAAGCCTAAGGTAACAAATTAACTCCTATCTATGATGTCAAGTCTTAAGTTTCAGCCCTCATGTCATTTTTGCATGTATTCATATTCATGGTAACAAGTTTTGGTGATATTTGATATATATGTTTGAAACTTTTCAAAATAATATTTAAGTGCATGGATTACATTCATGTTGGGATGAAATTTTTCTAATCACTCCTCTTATGTATGTTTTCTTTACATTCAGAGACGAATGTTCCCGAGGGGGAAATAATGTAACACCTCTCACATTTCTCGAAAAAATACCCTAGTGTATTTCCCGGATAGCTCAAAATCCATGTATAATTTGATAAATTTGACTTCATGTTCATTTTCAGGGGCAAAATTGTGTAAGAAAGGGGTGATCTTCAATTTTTAGATGACCCATAGCTAAAAAAAAATTTTGAGTGATTCGAGGCTTAACTCGAAATGCATGTGAGCAGTCCGTGTCGCAGACTTGTCGCCCACTAGTCAAAAATCTCGTAAAACCATTAAAGGGCCAAATAGGAGAAAAATTATACTTTGCACGAAAATGTACTACTCCGTAACAAGTCCGTGTCGCGGACTTATCACGCACTAGTTCAAAAAGTTCCTTAATTTCCAATTTCCACTTAAGGGGAATTGGGTAATAACACAATACCTATATATACGGGAATACCTTACTCTCCAACCATTTCCAAGCACTAAAACACTCAAAAACCCTCCCAAAAGTCCTCCTAATTTCTTACAATTCACTCATTTAAACCCAAGATATCTCAAGAACTTGCTTTGGATTTTCAAGAACCTAATTGAAGCCTCAAGTCTTCCTCAAGTTTTCTTTAAGAAAGTCTCAAGTTAAAGGTATGTGGGCTTCATTCATTGAGATTCTTCCACCCATGAAGTCAAAACTTCTCATTTATCAAATTTCATGATTTTTAAGGTTGAATACTTTATGAGTAAACTTTATTATGCATTATAAACATGATTTGTATTTTGATTCTTCAAGTATTGATTGATTAAACATGAATATCTATTGAAGGCTTATTTCAAGTGTTGATTTATATATATTGAAGCTATGCATGATGTGAACTATGTAAACTATGAAAGATTTTGAATTGTTAAGATGAATTTTATGATACCCAACTTGGGGTTTCTACTACAATGTTGGTGGGATGAATTGAATGATTTCCAAATAAATTGATTTTACTCCTGTCTTGTCTGATACTCTTGAATTACATGATTTTAAATATATATATAATGTTTGACTAAATTTATATGACAAGGATTCTTATGTTGATGAAAGACTATTGCATGTTTTGCAAGACAAGCATGATATGATACATTATGGGCTCCTAAGCATGCATTGAACTCATTAAAAGTTTCTAAGATTTGTAAGTAAAATGTTGAACCCTTATCCTATATTCTATTACATTACATGAAGGGTCAAGCATGATAAAAATTTTACCCTCATGTACAAACTAAAGCTCACTAGAAGATGTGAAGCATATTACAAGTCCTACCCTCATGTTTAAAGCAATGCCCGCTAGAAGGGGTTAAGTTTATGAAATGTTTTATCCTCTAGTATAAGGTATATACTCACTTGTAGGGGTCAGGGATATGAATGAGATACTCTTACCATGTTATCATGTTCTTTTACAAGTCATTCAAGTTATGAATATGTCAAGTATTCTATAGGACTAGACTTAGCACCGAAAGAGACTTAAGATGGGGGCTCGACCCAAGGGGTCCTTGTATAAAGTTTTTGTCTCTTAACTATGTGCCACCATATGTTCATAATATTTTTCCTAAATGGGCTTTTTCTAGTGGATCCAACTAGGTTACGTTACCCACTATATGGCATCAAGTATGATTTATCTTGGCAAGTAGACCACTCCTTTTCGGAGAGGAGACAAACATCAAGATTCCTAGTAGTAGCTCGCTTAGTCTTATATGTCGGTGAAGGTCTCCTCCCATATATATATATATATATATATATGAATGTTTGACTATCTACATGCATGTTTTAGCTTAAGCATTGATCATACATATTATATAGGTCTTATATCTATTGAATATAATTATGCATCTTGTTAGTTATGGATTATGCCATTATTGCATTGCACCCCGTATACTTAGTACGTTCCAAGTGCGTACTAACGCGCATACTTCTTTACCCACATGATCTATCTATGTAGGGACCGGAGCTCCTATTCATCTTCTCTCCTCCATGTGGCTAGACGAATATTTTGAAGACTACTATTGGTGAGTTCTACACTCCGGGGACAATATTCATTTTATTTTCATACTTTTGTTAAGACATATCTATTTTGGATTTTATCTTTTAAGGGTGAGCCTAGGAGATGTCTTGGCCCCAGTTCCATTCGTACTAGAGGTGTTGTTAGATATGGATATTTATGTATTTAGCTTGACTCCTATTATGTTTATGTAATTATGAAAGACTTCCCTTAGTACTTTTTTCCCTTTATGCTTGTTGTATGTTGATAATGAGATAGAAATCCCAAGTTCCTAAAATATCCCTATAGCGTGAGTCATACTTACCTGCCCTTAAGACTTTATTTGTTAAGTGATTCATGTAAATCCTTGTCACGAACCAAGCCTAGGGCCTACACGTGACATGGCGAATGGGGAACCCGAAGAGACCCCAAACAAGCCTCTTAGCATATCAATCACATATCCTTGGTCCCTGAAGCAAAATAAGTATATCAATCACACATCTTTGATCGCGGAAGCAAAATAAGCATCACAAGTTATTAAAAAAAAGGGAGGGGGGAAGCAAGACTAAAAGCAATAAAGGATTCAAGCTCATTGCATAATACATCATAGCATCCAACAACACCTCTAACTTGGAATGGAGTGGGAACCAAGATATTTCCCCGGCTCACCCTCATATTAATAAATATTCAACATTAGAAGGAGTCTCAACATAACTTGAAGTAAATAGATATTGTCCTTAGAATTGAGGACTCACTAAAGCTTTCTCCAAGAATAGAACTATCCACGTGGAGGAGGATGATCAAAAGGATTTTCGATTCCTACATGGAGATATCATGTAGGCATAGAGTATGCGTTAGTACGTTTGAATGTATTAAGTATGTGGGATGCAATGCAACAATGGCATAAGCCAACATATTCAAAATGCATAATCATAAGCAATGGATATATAATCTCATCATAGCATGCATGATCAATGCTTGTAATAAAACATGCTTGTAAAACATTCAACTTGCATAATACATAATACATGAGTGGGAAGAGACCTTAATTAACATAGACCAAGTGAGCTACTACTTGGAATCCAAGGCATGTCACCCGTTTGGTAAGGTGATCGAGGCATGTCACCACCTTGACAAGGTGTGGTCTACTTGCCAAGGTACACCATACACGGTAATATGAATAGTCTGAGGCATGTCAATCCCCCACCCTACTAAGGTGCGGTGTAACTAGATGGATCCATTACAAACCATAAAAGGGATATTATATAATCCTATGTGGCACATAGTTTAGAGACTAAATACTTTCTATAAGGACCCCTTGAGTCGAGCCCCCATCTTAAGCCTCAATTGGCGCTACGTCAAATCCCACAGAATACCTGAAATAGTCATAACTTGAATAACTTGTAAGAAAAATGATAACATGACATGAGTAGCTTATAAACATGCTTGACCTCTATTAGTGAGCCTAACTTGAACATGAGAGTAGATAATAATCATACATGATCCCTTGCTTTAATATGAATGGCTCACAAGAGGTAAAAATCTTGAACTAGGGCTCAACTTGATACTTGCAATACCATAGATACTTTTCATGAAATCAACACATACTTGAAAGCCCTTGATCATCATGAAGTCACTTGACTTGTAAATCAAGTAATAGATCATCAATAACTTGAGAATTATTGTGATGTCATTTTATCAAACACATGGTGGGTTCATGATACTTGTACAAAATCATGCAATTCAAGAGTGAAATAATATGAGTGAACTCAATGCAAATCAACCTACCAACATGTAGCAAAACTCTCGTGTAGGTTACCTTAAAATTCATCACCTAAAGCTCGTAATAGTTCATAATTTCATATCTCAAAACATGCATAGTCTCAATAGACAAAAGCAATTCATGGAACAAGCTTCGAATAGACATTCATGCAAAATCAATCAATACTTGTCAAAACCCCAACATGATTTATGCTCATATTTCATAATAAGAGATACTCATAGGTAATACA
>JAABOM020099972.1:0-26621 GCA_011800125.2 Solanum clarkiae | reverse complement strand
ACTTCTTTGTTCCTAAAGCTGAGGCTTGGAAACCCAAACCCCATAATGATTGTGTTATAGCTGGCAGATCGGTCATTGGCGAGGCCGGATGGAGTGATGGAGGATTTCTTAGTCCAAGTGGGATCCCTCATTTTCCCTGTGGACTTCGTCATCCTAGATTTTGAGCTGCACTCTGAGGTCCCATTCATACTTGGGCGCCTATTCCTAGCCATAGGAGGGGCATTGATCGACGTTATAGTAGGGAGGATCACCATGCGAGCCCATGATAAAGTGGAAGTGTTTGATGTGTACAAGGCGATGAAGCTACCAATTGTGTATGAAGATCTGGTAGCTATCACGGTTATAGACACGACAGTGGCTGCAAGTCAGTTTGAGATTAAAAATCCACGAGCCAGAGTATTATTGAATCAAGGGCTAGTGGATGATACTTAAGCACGAGAAATTAAAAGTTTGCTAAATACTCACAATGTGAGTATGCTGAAAAAGATGAATGAACCTTTGAACAGGGTGTTGGGACCACCTCCCAAACCCTCAGTGGAAGAAGCTCCTCAGTTGGAGTTGAAATAACTACCATCTCATCTCAGGTATGAGTTTCTTGGTGAAAATAATATATTACCTCTAATCTTGTCTGCTTCCTTAATTGCAGCCTAGGTAGAAACAGTTGTTGTAGTGCTAAAGAAACAAAAGAGAGCAATAGGGTGGCAAATGTCTGATATCCATAGCATCAGCCAAGCCCTATGTATGCATAGAATATTCATAGAGGAGGGCCATAAGCCGGTGGCTTAACCGCAGAGAAGGCTAAATCCAATTATGAAGGAGGTAGTGAAGAAGGAGGTTATCAAGTGGTTGGATGCAGGGATCATCTTCCCCATATTAGATAACAAATGGGTAAGCCCTGTTCAATGTGTTCCTAAGAAATGCAGGATAATGGTGGTCACCAATGAGAAGAACGAGTTGATTATAACTAGAACGATGACAGGGTGGCAAATCTGCATGGACTACAGAAAATTAAATGAGGCCATCAAGAAAGACCATTACCCCGTACCCTTTATTGATCAGATGCTAGATATACTGGCTGAGCAGGAGTACCATTGCTTCCTGGATAGGTACTCCGGATACAACCAGATCACTATTGCACCCGAAGACCAAGAAAAGACAAACTTTACATACCCATATGGGACGTATGCCTTCAAACGCATGCCGTTTGGGTTATGCAATGCACCAGCCACATTCTAAAGGTGCATGATAGCTATCTTTCATGACATGGTAGAGAACTTAGTAGAGGTGTTCATGGATGACTTCTTTGTCTTCGGTGAATTATTTGAGAGCTGCTTGCAGAATTTGGACCGAGTATTAGCGAGATACGAGGAGACTAACCTCATTCTTAACTGGGAGAAATGTCATTTCCTAGTTAAGGTGGGGATAGTCTTAGGCCACAAAGTGTCCAAGAGGGGATTGGATTAGATAGAGTGAAGATATAGGTGATCAACAAGCTACCACTACCGATTTCGATCAAAAGAGTCCGGAGATTTCTGGGACATGCAGGTTTCTACCGCAGGTTTATTAAAAATTTCTCAAAGATTGCGAAGCCGCTGTGTCCTCTGTTGGAGAAAGAGGTATCGTTTCACTTTGATGGCTCTTGTTTGTAGACATTCGAGATGCTGAAAAAAAAGGTGGTGGAGGCTCCAATCTTGGTAGCACCTGACTGGGGTCTCCCATTCGAGTTAATGTGTGGCACCAGTGACTCAACAGTAGGAGCGGTACTAGGGTAGTGTAAAGACAAAGTTTTTCACTTCATATACTATGCCAGCAAGACCTTAGATGCAGCACAAAATAACTATACAGTCACTGAGAAGGAAATGCTGACACTTGTATGTGCATTTGATAAATTTAGAGCTTATTTGGTGGGAACCCAAGTGGTGGTGTTCAAAGACCACATGACAGTGAAGTATTTATTCAACAAAAAGGATGCCAAGCCACGCCTGGTCAAATGGATGTTATTGCTCCAAGAGTTTAATATTGAGATCAGGGATCGTAAGGGGAGTGTGAACCAAGTTACAGATCATCTTTCCCGTCTAGAGATTGATGCTCACATAGGTGAGAAACTACAAATCAGAGAAGAGTTTCCTGATGAGCAACTGTTAGCCATTGAGGTGGAACAATTACCATAGCATAACATGTAGATATTGTAAATTACTTGGTAAGCGGTGTGTTCCCACCTGATGCAACATACCAGCAGAAGAAGAGGTTGACCTACGATGCTAAGGCATATATTTGGGATGAGTCATACCTATTCAAACAAGGAGCTGACTGCATGGTAAGGAAGTGTGTTCCCGAGGCAGAGATGAAGAAGATTCTGGAGAGATGTCATGCCTCTCCATATCGAGGCCATCATGAGAGTGACAAGACAATGCATAAGGTATTACAATATGGTTTCTTCTAGACCTCCTTGTTCAAAGATGCTATCCAATTCTCCAAGGCCTGTGATGCTTGCCAGAAGACAGGTGTTATATCCCAGAGGCATGAGATGCCCTTAAATAATACTTTGGAAATGGAGATTTTTTATGTTTGGGGCATTGATTTCATAGGGCCATTCACACCATAATTCGGTTGCCATTATATTCTAGTAGCTGTGGATTACGTTTCCAAATGGGTAGAAGCAGCAACCCTTCCAATAATGATGCTAAAGTGGTAAGCAAGTTCCTCTGAAAGAACATCTTCACACGGTCTGGTACTCCAAGGGCTATTATCAGTGATGTCGGTACCCATTTTCTAAATCAAATCATGAAGAACTTGGTTGCGAAGTATGGGATGAGGCATAAGGTGGCTACAACATACCACCCACAAACCAGCGGGCAAGTTGAGGTATCAATCGAGAGGTGAAGCAGATATTGCAAAATATCGTGAATGCCACCTGAAAAGATTGGGCAGAAAAGCTGGATAAAGCATTGTGGGCGTATCGGACTATATACAAGACCCCAATCGGAACCTCTCCTTACAGACTGGTGTATGGCTAGGCCTGTCATTTGCCTGTAGAGCTCGAACATCAGGCGTATTGGGTAATTAAAAAACTAAATCTTAACCTTGAGCTCACCGGAAGGAAGAGACTTGAGCAATTAGAGGAGTTGGATGACTTATGGCTCAAACCATACGAGAATGCTAAGCTCTACAAGGAGCGGAAGAAGAAGTGGCACGACCAACACATAATCAAGCAGAACTTTGAGCTGGGCCAACATATATTGCTTTTTAACTCACGTCCAAGATTGTTTTCAGGGAAATTGAGGTCTAAGTGGAGTTGACCATATGTGGTGGTAATGACTACACCTCATGGTGCAGCGAAGTTAAAGGACTTGACCACGAACCAAACTTTTTTATTGAATGGTCAACGTGTCAAACACTATTACGATATGGACGTGAATTGGACAATGGAGGCCATTGAGTTGGCCAAAGATGATTGAGCACATCATGCGTCATGCCGTGATGTTAAATTAAGTGCTTCAAAGGAGGCAACCCGTGGGAAGGTAACATAGTTGTGTTTATTTTCCTTTTTTTTTAAAAAAATAATAATAAATTAGAAAATCAGATCCTGTGCAAAAGGTGAGAAAATCTTGTACAAGACAGGTCCACGATGCCTTCGCATCGTGGACACTGCACATTTTTTGTAAAATTTTTCGTCCTCAATTTCCTACAATTCGTTGGGATTTTTTTGTATTTTCTTGGTCTAATACATTGTTTTAGTGTTTTGAAGCATGTCTAGGTATTCGGGGAATTTGTTGGGGCCCGGAGCTAAAAATTAAAATTTAATTGAAGCTCAAAATAGTAAGCATATGCGATGGTTCTGCGACATGGACCCACCGCGGATGCCCACTATTTTTGCATCTACATGAGAATTTTAGCAAGTGTAGGTACGCATTGCCTCCGCGTCGCCGAGCAAACGCGAACCCTCACTTTCTCTGCGCCCAGGTTAGTGAATTTCCTAAGAGTGACTTCATGTTCTCTCCGCGTCACTGTATGGACACGGAGGCCTACTATTTCTGTACTCGCGAAAAAAGGTTTCTAAGTATTGATCCGCATTCACTCCATGTCGTGGAGGGAACGCGGATATGTATTAAAACTGTTGAATGCAGACTTGGCCCCCACCTTTTTAACTGCCCTAAATTATTTTTTAGTTCTATTTCTTCCCCATTTTTTGCATAAACCCGACCCCATTTCCCTTCTCCTCCAAATTTCTCTTCTTCTTCTTCCTTCGTTCCCCATACTTTTGAAGTCCATTGTGTCACGCCTCACGTGGGTCGTCCACAGTTGCACGAATTTCATGCTTCTTAGCAGTTATGTACTCTTGGTTTCAATTTTTGCTTCTTTTCAAGATGCCATGTGGAAGTTCTTCATGTTTTGTGGGTAAATTCGTAGTGGATTTGTGATTTATGTGTAATCTTGCCTGTGGGGGTGAATTATGGGTGGATGATTAGTGCTTAGGTGTGCACTTTGTATGTGAATTGTGTGGGTGAAAATCCTAGGTCAAATTTGTGCCCTAAATTGGGGAAAAGTTGGGAGGTTATGTGTTCTTCCCCATGTCTTTTATGCGCATGATTGTTTCTATGTTGGCTTGTGCCAAATATTCACGTGTGGGGGTGGAGTCAAACTTTGTGATGATGGCTTTTTCGTGTAACTGTCTGAAAGGGGTTGATGAGGGTTTTTCTACACACTTCTTGTTGGGTTTGAAATCGATTTGTGTATTCATGTAAAAGTTGCAAGTGTAGGGTTGAATCCTTCTGTGTGATTGTGGGGTTGATAACTTTTGGTTATTGGATGAATGTGTTGGACATTAAAATGAATATACAGGGCTGCTTTAAAATGCCGAACATGATGAAAGGGGCATGGAATTGTGAAATGATGCAGCCTGTATACCTTGAGGAAGTTTGAGTACCCTCGCCATATGGGCATGAGTTCTAGTGTGGAGTCATGGGCTTTAATCTTAAGAACTGATTTTGCACTTTTGTTTTGCAGGTAACATATCTTCAAGTACATGACGAGGTGGTCAGTCTAGCAACCAAAGGGCCACCAACACAAGGAAACAACCATGAGATTTTCCAGACGTGCCCAGGGACACCAGGAGGGGTCAGCAGCCTCAATATAGGGCCAAGACGGTTAATCGAGAGGGAAAGTGGTGGTATCAGTCTCATGATGAGACAAAGTACTACCTTGATGTCCCTGTTGACATAGATTCCCTTCGGGACAAGTACCCCTAAATCTTGAACCGTTGCAATCAATTAAGTTTGGGGTTCTTGTTCTGACCACATATGCTATGCAATCTGAGCTTATTCAAGGAATTCTACGCCAATATGAGCATAGAGCCGAGGTCCCAATCGGTGATTGTTCGAGGATTGGAGGTTAACTTCTCACCGCTGGCTATCAACCGGATCTTGGGCACCCCCGGAGAGGTCCCTGCTTTAGTTTTTCAAGAGCTATACAATAGCCCTCCCTACTAATACATCAGGCACACCATTGCAGGGCGGAGGTGCATGACTAACTGGGTCATACATGAAGAGCGGGGCTATCACATATCATTCCCATTCGCTCACATGTCTAAGAAAGCTCGGGTCATGGTTATGATCGTGACAGACTCTTCCTTTTGGGGAAACACTTCACAAATGTCACGAGAGATAGAGTGTGCCTCACTTATGCAATCATGAGTGCCATGTAGCTAAATTATGGAGCGATATTCCAGCTAGCGATGAGGAAGGACAAGACCCATAAAGGCTGCAGGTATGCTTTTAGAGGCCTTATAACTTCTTTGTGTCGTGATGCAGGGGTCCTTGAGGAGGAGACCTTTACTGCCCGGTCATCCAGGCTCCCCCTATGTTGCCACCAACATTAAGGGGCCTGACGTGACCTTGGGCCCAGTCTGAACTATGGCAGAGCGGGCTTACTGGATGAGTTTATTGCGGGTCGCATGTATGGCCTAGAGATGCTGCGACACCGAACTAGCGGCTAACACTCCATGAGGGAAGAGTTATAGGAGGTTGAGGTGGAATACCCTCTCAATGACCACACTAAGGTCGTTCTTCATATCGGACCCCGGTTTGCTGAGCCAGTGGAGGATGACGTTCTTACGGACCCAGAGAAGACGCACGAGGATGCGGATGATGATGAGGCTGAAAAGGATGACGTAGTTGATGAGCCTCCGGTGTAAGTAAGGGGTGAGCCCATCCTACTAGGCCCTGGTGATGCTTGAGCACCACAGTTCCCACCTTGCAGGTTATGTATGGTTAGCATTGAGGGCAGTGCTAAGTTTAAGTGTGGGGTGGGAATTCAGTTGTTCTGTGATATACTGCTTCTATTATTCTATTATTGGCATGTATTAAGACCATTTTTAATTTCTGCATTAGGTTTATGTCGGGACTTCTTAATGTAGGGTTGAACATCTTTTAATTTTGTTGGGTCTGTAAATACTATTATTTACTACTTTAATGCATGGATGCTCTTGTGATAATATTTTGTGAATGTATTTAGTTGTTGGTAGTTGTATGTCTATTGATATTATCTATGTTAGTCATAATTGAGTGATGGGAGCCCTATGATAGATGGACGATGACCGTCCTAAAGGGCATTCGTCAAATCGAGTTCTTATAGAGTGGGGTAGTGTGTGAATGAGCATCAAGCGCAAACCTTTGAACATAGTTAAGGGTGGCTGTTTGAGCCTTGTGAATCACTATTATAGGTATGCTTAATGAAATGAATTCATGTGAATACCACAATAGAAACTTTAGTGCTAACCTTGTGATGAAAATGTGTCATGAGTGAGTGAGCTAATTGTGAGTCTCGGTTGTGATAGGTTCGAGAACTTTCCCGGAATGTAGACTAGACTTGGTAGGAATTGAAACTAGAGGGCAGGATCTAGAAATTTCTTTGATAGACAAAAACAACCCTAGTTAGCCCTTGTTGAGCCTTAGCCTATTCTTTGACTAACCGCAATTCTAGCCAATCTCTTTTCCTTGATGAAATATCCATTTTTGATCCTAATTCCCTAACGCTTGAGCACAGTAAATGAGAAAAAAGGGAACTTGAGTGGACACCCGAGAGTTGAAAAAGAGTAAAGTGTATATTAAAAAATTGTGGAAAATGCCGACCCAAAACAGTAGGGGTCCGTGCTGCCTCTGTGTCACGGAGGATTCGCGGATGCACACTATTTGGGCCCAAAATATCCCAGTTATGAAGTGTTGGTCCGTGATTCCTCTGCTCATGGATCCATCGCGGATGCACACTGGAATGAAAAAAAAAATTATTTATTTTCTTTCCCTTGCTTAATATTGCCACATATGAAATTGAGGTTTTTATATGGCACAAGTAGGCAAATTTGTCGTGGAATGATCAGGCGAGGGGAGGTCAGGTTAAATAGATATGAGTACTTATAGCTTTAATTCAAGAAGGGTGATGAAGGGTTGTGAATTAAGGGAGCATGAGAAGAGGTTAAGTGTGTGCTACGAGCGCGGGGGAATTGAACCGTATCAGCCATATCCATAAATGTATCCTACCTATCCGCAGCCTATATTACAGCCAGATAAAGACCGACGTGATACTCTAAGGAAAATTCCAACTAGGTCTACGTTTATATTAAGGGCAAGTTTGTGGAATCTTCAAGCAATTGAGACATCTTTCGGAGAGTGAGAGTTGTTTGTGTACCCATTCTTGATCTTCTAACTAGATTCATAGTGCTGTGTATGGGTAATGTTTCTTCGTGAGGGCACATAATAATTCAGGGTGTGGGACTAGATGAACTGTCAAATATTTTGCATGAGTCCGCATGTATAGATGAGTGCAAGGAGCAATTGGTTTTCGCCCAGGGCACCGAAAGTTATTCACTGTGGTTCATAGATTTCGATCGCATGATATTTGTTGTACACACTACTATAGGGACTCTCATGCATGTGTAATGGTTTGCCCAAGGACGGACAAAAAACTAAGTGTGGGGTGGTGATCTTAGCCGTATCTATATGCTTGATTAGCCAATAATACCCATAAATGGAGTGAATTCGGAGGACAAATTATTAGAGTCTAGGTGTTTGAGTGTTGTTTTCACTTATTTTGCTAACGTAGTGTTGGGTGAGCGTGTTGGTTGTGTTTTTGTAGAATTTTGTTTGGATTGGAGAAGATCGGTGTTAAACTCGAGCATGAGGAACAAACACAACCCAGAACTCAGAGGATAAAAGTCATTAGAAGCAGCCAAAAGACCAAAAGTCCACGTGGCAGACCTAGAAGCAAGATAACGGAAGCTAAAATATAGAAAAAAAGGTGTGAAGCCCAAGAAAGTGCAAGGTCCATGTCGCGGACCTGTGCAAAAGTGTGCAGGATTGTCCAATCAGTAATTTAAGCGGAAAGCCAAAGAAACAAGGGGTCCCATCACGGACTTGAGGACTCGATGCAGAAAAGTCGAATTACGAGATTTTTATTATTACTTTATCTTAGACTTTAGGTTTTTACATTAGTTTTTACATTGGTTTTTATGTAGGGACTGCTGTAGAGGCGACGAAGAACTCTTTTCCACCATACTTTGCTTAGTTTAATCTTTAGATTTTGGTTTTGGATGTTTTTCACTGCATTCATGATGTATTCCACGTCCATGAGTGGTTGAGTCTCCATCTTGTAGGTTTTAGCCATAGACTATGTGTAGTTCCTAACTTTTGACATTATGAATGGTTTCTTCCGATTATTCCTATGTTACTTATATCTATACTTCAGAGTATGGCCAACTAGGGAGTAAATTTATTGTTTACTCTGGATTCGAGAGATGTTAGGGTGGATAAAACATAATAGCATAGGGAGCTTGTTCAATATTAGGAAACTAGGTTGATTCGTGTAAAGGAGACCTGTGACAACTACCCTTACACCTTGCTTGGTTCATATAGGGAAGATAGATTTAATATTTTTTATTGGTCTGTCCATCCCTGCTCAACAATGTAGTTAAACAGTCAATAATGGCAGGCTGGCAGAAGCATGCAACCCTATTCAGGTAAATTAAACCCCATGAATCAGTAATCGGGAAACCAGACATAGATAGATATTGTAATACTAGACAGAGTCGAAAAGGTTACAATAGTGGAATTGCATCTCTAATTGATATCTTGCGTGAAATTCGTGTTAGTTTACTAGAAAGTTATTTCGTTTAAAATTTATTTTCCCCACAACTAAAACTCTTTTGACTAAAACACCACGATCGTGATAACCGAGAGAAGCGACTAGATACATTCAAATCCTTTGGGTTCGACAACCCAACTCTTTAATTAGAGTCACTATATTACTTCTGAGACCGCGTACACTTGTGTGTGCTAGGGAAGTAACAAGAACCACGTGGTGTGGAAATTTAAAAAGTTGAGGTTCAAATTTCTCTACCTTATACTTCTTCTAAATTTGTTGTTCCTGAAGTTGTTGTACAATCTAAATAACTAGCAAGAACAACAAATTGAGGCTCCTACTAATTGTAATGAAGCCATAATTAATGAACATGTAGTAGATGAACCACAAGAAGTAGCATTAATGAGATCTCAAAGACAAAAGAGATCTACTATTTAATGATTATTTGTTATATCTACACGAGTTAGAAATTGAGTTGGGAATTGATAATGATTCAGTCTCATTTTCATAAGCCATTGAAAGTGAAAATTCTAATAAATGGATAAAAGCCATGAAAGATGAGTTGAAGTCTACGGAATATAATGATATTTGGGACCCTGTTGAATTACTTGAAGGTTGCAAAAGAGTTGGGTGTAAATGGATCTTTAAGACCAAATGAGACTCAAATAGCAACACTAGACATCACAAGGCCAGTTGTTGCCAAAGGTTTCATTCATAAAGATGGCATCGATTATAGGGATACCTTTTCACCTATCTCTAGAAAAGATTCACTCAGAATTATAATGGTTTTAGTAGCTCATTATGACTTAAAGCTACAACAAATGGATGTGAAAACAATCTTTTTGAATGGGAATTTAGAGGGAAAAGTTTATATGAATCAACCTGAGGAGTTTTCTATCAAAGGAAAAGAACACATGGTGTGTAAACTTAAGAAGTCAATATACAAACTTAACAAATTTCCCGACAATGATATCTTAAGTTTAATGAAACTATTGTCACCTTTAGATTCAAGAAAAATACTGTTGATTGGTATATATATCCAAAGGTCAGTGGTAGCAAGTTTATTATGTTAGTTCTGTATGTTGATGACATCTTGCTTGCTACTAATGATCTTGGTTTGTTGCATAGTATCAAGAAATATCTCTCTAATAACTTTAAAATGAAAGATATGGGAGAGGCATCCTATGTAATTGGGATAGAAATATTTCAGGATAGATCACAAGGATTGTTGGGATTGTCTCAAAAAGTCTATATTAATAAAGTGTTAGAGAGATTTAGAATGAAAAAATGATCATCCAATCCTATTCCAATTCAAAAAGAAGATAAATTTACTCTTAATCAATGTCCAAAGAATGAATTGGAATGTAAGTAAATGAATGATATTTCTTATACATCAATCATTAGGAGCCTAATGTATGCCCAGACATACACCAGACCAGACATAAGTTTGTTGTTAGGATGCTGGGGCATTATCAAAGTAATCCAGGAATGGATCACTAGAAGGCTGCAAAGAGAGTGTTACGATACTTACAAGAAACAAAAGACCATATGCTCACTTACATAAGATCTGATCATCTTAATATAGTTAGATATTTAGATTTAGATTATGCTGATTGTGTGGATATAAGAAAGTCCACATTTGCATATTTGTTCCTATTAGCTGTCATAGCAATTTTTTAGAAGTGTGCAAAAGTAGTCTGTTATAGCTGCATCCACTATGTAAGCTAAGTTTGTGGCATGTTTTCAAGCCATAGTTCAGGCTAATTGGTTGCATAAGTTTGTGGCATGTTTTCAAGCCACAGTTCAGGCTAATTGGTTGTATAACTTTATTTCAGGACTTGGGCTAGTCGACAGTATTTCTAAGCCACTGAAACTTTACTGTGATAATATTTCAACAATCTTCTTCTCTAAAAATGATAAATATTCAAAGGGTGTGAAGCATATGAAATTGAAATACTTTTCAGTTAAAGAAAACGTTTAGAAGCATAAAGTGACCATTGAACATATAAGCACCAAACTTATGATTGTTGATCCTTTGACGAAAGGATTACCACTCAAAACATTTGTTGAACATGTTAAAAGAATGAGTCTTATTAATAGCAATGAAGGACTTTTGTAAAGATTTTATTATGTTTATGCAATTGACGCTTTGAGCTCAACCATATATATATTTCTATTATAATTACTTGTTTTCTCTTGTATACATTATATTGAGAATGATGATGACATGTTCTAGTTTAGATAAAGATATTCTAAACATTATCATTGGACCATAATGAATTTAAAGGTTATGCTGAGCAATACTACTATTGTGGTACATGAAAAGAATTATGTCAAAGAAGGGATATATAACCACCATGACTCGTATTAGTTGACTTATTCAAGACGAATGATGTTGAATTTAGTAATGTGCACATAGTAATTAAAATATTTATTAGACCATTTAGTTATAGATATTACATGTGCCAAGTGGGAGAATGTTAGTTTTTATGACCCACGTATATTAGTTTTATGGCTCACGTTAACTTCCCACCATCCACTATATTGGTAGAAGTTACTGTAACTTTTCATCACCATCCATTATGATTGGTGGAAGTTATTATAACTTTCCACCATCCTTTTCCTAACTTTCCACCACCCATTACCTATGTTAGTAGGAACTCGTGGATATGTTAGTGGGAAGTTATGGGTGTGACAATGGAAAGTTAAAGGCATGATAGTGGGAAGTTATGAGGGTTTATTATGGTTATAACTTCTCCTACCCATGATGATGGAAAGTGGGACCGAAAGTAACTGGTCCTCTTTCTGCTTATAATACTGAAGAGTAATGCACTTTCCATCAACAATCATTCTGAAAGAAATCAGTAAAAAGTAAAGAGAGAGAAAAACTAATATCTTGCCAAGGACAAGAAAAAGACTTCCGCTCAAGTGATCAAGTCAAATATCTGATGGCCGATTCTGGTATATTTTCTTGACTAAACTAATGTGGTAAGAAGATTTATGTGAAATTCATATAATTCTACGATCTCGAATTCATGATAGGACTTACATGTTTGATTGTTTATGTTTGACAATCTGAATTACAGTAAATTCTTACATGGATTTCTTCAATATTTTGATTGTTTCTGGTTACATGATTGTACATTTCAGGTTTTCTCATTCACTTCCTCTTTCATTTTCTATTTTGTTTTATGCACGTATTCTTCTTCAGTCTTAAAGAATTCCAACCTCTCATGATTTTATACCCCTTCATCTAAAATTCTAAAGAGTGGATTCTTCGCTAAATACTAGAAAACGAGTAAATTTATGATTGAGTTTGTTTTTAATCTCTTATTAATTTTGTGCTTTTAGACAAAAAAAGCCTCTAATTATTGAGTCTAGGACACTGGTAATGGGCTGAGATTTCCCTCTCTCTGTTAGTATAACTTATACATACATTATATATAGTTTAGTTTTTATTTGTTATATAGGTTTATAAAGATATCTTTATGCTTTCTTTATTTTTCCTTCTTAATGTATTTCATGTAACACCCGCTAAAAAATAACCAAAATACCCCTAGATGAGAGATGTGCACATAACGCGTCTTCCCAAATATCAATGGCAAATCTGAGGCCAGATATGCGACCAACATGAAAAATTGAGTGGAAAAATGATTTTGGTTGATTTTTAGAGCAATTGGATCAAAAGATAAATGTTTTAATGCGCAAACGATTTCAAGAACAAGTGCGCAACAGGTGTGCGAGGCGCACATATCGTGGATTTACACTTCAACTTGTTCCCAATATCTTCTACAGGATTAGAGAACTCAATCGAAAGATTTTTACCAAAAAAAAACTTGAAAAATGTCAAAGTCCTTGTCGCAGACTTGTTTCCCCGAAGTCTAAATTTTTCAATTTTTTATGAGGGGCATTTAAGACTTTTCACAATTCTCAATTTAAAACATGATCAAAATAGGTCGTTTTGAGTATAAAAAGGGTTTTAACACCCATTCCTAAGTCTTTCTAAGTTTCTAATAAAGGCTAGTGCGAAAGAGAAGAGAAGAGAAGAGGAGCGACGGGTTCGAGAGGATTGAGAAGAGTTCTTACAAGGTTGATTGTCAAAGCTTCATACTAGGTATGTAAGGCTAAACTAAAATATAAGATTGTTCTTCCATGTGGCCCCATTGATGGTAATAGAGGAGTTGTGAGTATAATGAGTCTCTATACATATTTCTTAAATATTTTCTTGAAAATTTATATATTATATATATTTCATAAAAGCACGCATGAATGAACCTAAAGATAGAGCCTAGAGCCTTGACTTGAGTATGTTGGTTGTGATTGTGATGTGAGTATGAGGTTGAGTTAATTGAGATTGATGATCTTATGAGTATTCATAATTGAATTCTAGAGTCTTGTCTAAATGAATTCCTCTAAATAATTGATCTGAGTCCCTGAGTTACTAAATGATAACTGAGTTGATGAGTTGATTTAGATATTAGGTCGAAAGGCCCCGTTGAATTGAGTTAATGAGATGATGAAAGTCGCCATGAGACTAATTGAGATGATGAGAGTCTCCATGATACTAATTGAGATAATTGACTCAGATTGATGATTTTATGAGCAAATTAAGTCTTAGGAGGAGTATCGCACAGCAAAATAAGGAAGAGTATGTCTAACTCGCACTCATTAACTACGTCATCAAGTGTAGGTGAGGATTGAACCACTTCATCAGAGGTTCTCTCTTGAGGTAAAGTCCTTGAAAGTAATAGAGGACTTTAGAGGATAGATCCCTTATGGATCCAAGTTGTCCTTTACCTGGAAAGTGTAGAATGATTGTGGAAAGATCAGCAGGATTGTTGTACGATCACTAGCTCATAAGTGATTGTTGTCGGATAAGAGAAATTCCCAAATAGGCCCATACTGATAGTACTCTGAGTCGAGTTGAGTTGAGTTGAGTTGAGTTCAATTGAGTTGAGTTTGAGCTGATTGATGAGGTTGATTGGTTGATGGGTCACTTGTCTACTCTTTATTCTTTCTTTAGATAGACATTTGACATTCTGATTGAGTATATTCTGAGTTGATATTATTTTTATATTATTCTACCTATATCTGTTTCCTTTAGCCATTTTACATACTCGTACATTCCACGTACTGATGTCCCCTTTGGATTGTATCATTTTATGATGCAGAGGCAGGTATTAGAGATTATCAGCAAGTGCATCGTTGAGGATCTATCACAATCAGTAGAGTCGGTGAGCCTCCTTTACTTTGAAGGATCTTTATTTTATTTTCATCTAGCTTATAGAGTCAGACTTGATTTAGACTAGCTTTATTTTTGAGTTGAGGTAGCCATGGGTCTGTCATTAGCACCATTTGATACTGATAGAGGCTTCATAGACGAGAGTCAAGTTGTTGAGTTGAGATTCTGTTGAGCTAGCTTCTTTCAGAGTAGCTTGTTTTACTTATATATTTCGAGAGTTCCACCATTTATTATATTTAGCCTTCTGGTGATTTGTTATGTTTATCGAGTGAATGAATGTGATAAGGCCAAGTGATTCATTATATAAGTGTCGAACACGTTTAGGGTACCCTCTAGAGTGTGACAAACTTGGTATCAGAGCACAAGTTAATGTCCTAGGGAGTCTATCGTGTCCAGTAGAATCATTTTTATGGGTATGTTGTCGACAACACTTTGTAAGCAGGAGGCTATGGGACATTAGGAATGGCTACATTTCTTTCTTATTCCAATTCATGCGATAGAGTTTAACTCTCTGAAAGCTATCTTCTAATTTGTGTGTTACACGTTTACAAAATTATGATCATGTTTCCAAGAAGAGCTGATAAAAAGAAAGGGAGTCTAGCTAGATAAAATGCTAACCAATCCAAACCCCAGGATTAGGATAAACCCATAGGCCCAGCCGCCCTTACTGTACTGCCACCACAGGCTGATGTCAGCAATGCTGAGCTTTGTTAGGCCATCCAGACTTTGGCTCAGGTTATGACAATACTGATTGATAGACAGGGTACACGCACAGGGTGTTCCAAATAAATCTGGACTTTTTGAGTCATTGAGGATGAACTCGCCTGAGCTTAAGAGGCCGAGGAGGAATAGAATAGGAGTCACTTTCAAACAGGGTCTCATACACTTATAACTCAGGGATCTAAGTCACAGGCTAGTATGGCTCAAGGTCCCTAAGGCAAGGCACCTTGTGGCACGTGTGGAAAGCTTCATTTGGGAAAATGTTGTGGAGGGAGCGTTGGATGTTTAAAGTGTACGCAAGTGGGTCACCTTCATAGGGAATGTCCTAAGTGGGCAGAAAAGGCTCAAGCTTCTACACCAGCACCACTAGTTAGAGGAGATTAGAAAGGTGGTGGTCATCAAGATCAGGAAGATTCTCTAGATATCTCCTAGATATTATGATGGGTACCAATTCGAGTCTTTACTTGCTTCTGATATTGCCCATGAGAAAGAAACTTATGTCTCTATAGACTCTAATGTTACTACCTCAGAATGTGACTTGAGGTCTTGTAAATCATAAGTAGAGGTGTCATTCCAGAGCTAGAATAATGACGATAGAAAGGAAGGGATTGGATAGTGAGAGTAATTATTGATTTAGGCTTGTGACTAGAGCTATGTGTCCGTTAGGTAAGTAATGGGATGATGAGTCAATTGCCATAAGTTTTGACGAAAGAGTGGTGAGTATGCTATGATTGTCATGATGAGGTATGGAGAGATAGTTAGTGTCAAAATGTGTAGAGCGTGCTTAAAACTAGAAATATGTCTATGTTGATGTATTTTGATATTCTATTAATGAGGGTAAAGTATAGATGTTGAATAAGGGGAACTAGAGTGCTTTAAATTTGATAGATCTAAACTAGGCTTATGATTTTTAAGTGAGAGTTCATGAGATACATCGAATTATGAGCTTAGTCAGATAAGGAGATATGATTAAATAGGCGAGTAGTATTGAGTTGTGAGGAAGGGATGTGTTGATTGAATGCTCGCTATGAGATTTTAGTAGGCTTATGCTCCAAAAGTTTTACCTAGTAATTGTAAGTTAGTGTGATATTATAGAGGTGTGTGATAGAGGCATATGTTAGTACTAGACTCTAAGCTTGAATTTTGAGGAGTAGTGTTAAAGAGGAGATAACATCGTGAGAGTGATAGTCTTAGTTGGATATTTGCTCTAAGAGGTTGCCATAGTGTGTGTGTTCGATAGGAAGACGTTGATTTGTAAGGAAAGTGATGTTGTGGGAAGAGTACAATATCCCTTAGGTAAGATGAGTGAAACGAAGATAGCTCAATAGATAAGAAGAGGCTTAAGAAATGTATCCATGATTGTGTAAAGATGTGTGAAGCTTTAAGTTATCACTGCCATAAGAATCTAGACAGTATTTTTGAGTTGTCAATATGGAGTAGGTTGATGTAAGCATCCCTTATGATCTCGAGTAACTAAGTCGATTAGAGCTTAGATGATGATGAGTTTTTTGTTATAGTCTAAGTCTTATGCAAATGAGTTTATTGGAGCACAGAAGTTGGCAGTTTGTAGGCAAAAAGAAGAGGTTAGATTGTAAGAGTTGTGGAAAGTGATTATGTATGCTATTAAAAGCAGCAAATATAGAGAGAGATTCCCATAGAAACATGAAGAAGTTAAGAGTGATATCGTTGAAGAGAGTCTGAGTGGCTAGTCATATATATGCGACTATGGCATAACAGATAAGTTTAAGATATTCTTGTGGATAGTGATTCTCTGACCGTGTAGAGATATGTACTTATAGACTAGTAAAGGGAATTAATTCGCAAACTTAGAGAGACGACCCTTGAGCTAAGGGGGAGATGACGAGGTGATGAACCAATGTAGATCTTGAGTTTTTGATAGTGGTGGGCTGAAAAGATGAGATATCAATTCTTTCCATCTCATATAATCTTTACACTTCAGTTGAGGCAACATTCCATTTTCTTCTGGTATATGACTGTTATGCCTATGGCCTATCCCATGTACCACTTGTTGATAGTCATTCATGTTGTGTTTTGAGGATGAGAAGCAATTACTTCATCCAATAATTTTGATCTTACCTCATGGATCTAAGAGTTTCCAGTATTTATAGTCCTGTTGAATGAGATGTAATCTGAGTTTTACACTACGTATAGTCCTGTGAACCCAGAGTGAGTCTTGATAGATGAGGGAGATTGTACTTCATTATGAATATTCTTAGATAAGATTTCTTGATTAAATCGTGCTAATGATCTTTCATTCCAAGTGCTTGAATGATGTTGCTTTCCAATCTTGATAGAAGTGTTGATGGTAGTAGATGAGTGATAGTTGATAGAAAGAGTGAGAGTTCTTAATTCTGGTGTCATTTTACGTATACACTAACCTTCAACTTGTTATTCCATTGTTGATGGTACGATGTAGAGTATCAGTTTTTAGATGTATAATCGTGCTTATTTTGCATGGAGAGGTAGTAATTGGGATTTTGCGAAAGGGGGAGAAGACAAGTTCCTTCAGGTACAAATAGTGATGTTGATAGTAGTAGATGGAGAATGAGGGTAGATGAGGAGGAGTGAATGTATCCTTATTGTGACATTGGTGTTGTACTTTGTCATATAGGGGTAAAGTTAGAGAGGAAGAGAGAGATAAGACATCACGATGTGCAATATATAGGTAAGAGTATGTTGGTGTGTCTTTGAGTGGGAGCTCATTGAATGGTGAGGGTAGAAGTGTTAAGAGACTTGAAAATTCTTAGATATAGTTGAAGTGGTTAGAGTGATAGGTTTGCTGGTTTGGTCCGATTTATCAGATTCTGATATTATTGACCTGCTAGGCGCTATATCATAGGCACATCGAGACCATATCTGCTAGACCAACATATTTCCCTGGAGATGAGAAAATTGAATCCTGTGTGGTTGTTATTATGCAAGTATTGATGATAGACTACTAAAGACTTTGTAATAAGGGTTTTGAGTAAGGGTAATGAAGTAGAGAAGAGGACTAGTGATCTTTTAATAAAAACCCTTGTGGAAGTATAGAGCTAAGTATTGAGAATTAGCTTCATATGAATACGATCATCTTAGGGATGGCACCTTGAGACTTAGAAGTAGGCTTGAATAGAAGAGGAGGAGATGGTTAGGTGGAGATTTGAATGAGAGTTATGAGCTTGCACTGATAGAGTAGAGTTCTATAGAAAGGAGCACAATTAAGATGAGGAGTTGAGCTTAAGACTTATCTATAGAGTTTAATATATCATGATGGTCCCATTCTCGATTAGAATCAGTGACTTCCTTCTTGAGTTCGAACAACTGATTGATGAGGAGTTTAAATGATTGAGTTCTGATGTTCCAGTCGTGCCTCAAGATGAGGATGTCTAAGATAATATCTCTACTATCATTTGAATTGATTTATCTATTCCGAGTGACTTGTGACTATCCAGATTGGTTGATTGAGTATTGGGAAGAGTCTTGATCGTTATTCATGCCCGACGATAAGAGTGTTGGAGGAAATTTCCTTACACTTGATTTAAATAGAGTTTTCTATTCCTGAGTTGATGTGCCTATTCTTGAGTTTGAATTGAGGTTGATGAGGAGTTGAGAGTTTGATTGATTTAGTGAGTATTGAGAGGTACTTTGATTGCTATTCGGGCCTTGATGTCCATCCTTACTCATCATTCGAGGACGAATGATTCCAAGGGGGAGATAATGTAACATCCAGTAAAAAAATTATCAAAATACACCTAGATAAGAGATGTGCGCATAACACCTCTTTCCAAACTCCAATGGAAAATTCGAGGTTGGATATGCGATTAGTATGAAAAATTAAGTGGAGAAATGGCCTTGGTTGAGTTTTAGAGAAACCGGATCAAAAGATAATTTTTTATGCAAAAATAATTTCCAGAATAAGTGCACAACAGGGGTGCGACACGTACCTACTGCGGAGTTACACTTAAACTTGGTCTCAATATTTTCTACGGGATTAGAAAACTCGATCGGTTAAGCAGAAAAACCCAATCAAAGTTCGTATCGCAGACTTGTTTCCCTGAAGTGCAAATTTTTCAGTTTTTTATAAGGGGCATTCTAGACTCTTTTCAACCCCTCCTAAACTTAACACGATCAAAATAGGTCGTTTTGAGTATAAACAGGATTTTAACACCCATTTCTAAGTCTTACTATGTTTCTAACAAAGGCTAGGACTAAAGAGAAGAAAAGAGGAGCGAGGGATTCGAGAGGATTGAGAAGGGTTCTTACGAGGTTGATTTTCAAAGCTTCATTCCAGGTATGTAAGGCTAAACTAAAGCATGAGATTATTCTTATATGTGTCTCCATTGATAGTAATAGAAGAGTTGTGAGTATAATGAGTCTCTATACATGTTTCTTGAATGATAACTTGAAAATTTATATATTATATGTATTTTCACATGTTGATGATAATCACAAACTTGATTTACTGAATGAATCTTTTTACATGATTTACTTCATAAACCTTATATGTTATTTCATAAAAGCATGCATGAATTAACCCAGAGATGGAGTCTAGAGCCTTGACTTGAGTATGTTGATGGTGATTGTGATGTGAGCATGAGGTTGAGTTAATTGAGCTTGATGATCCTATGAGTATTCATAATTGAATTCTAGAGTCTTGTCGAAATGACTTCCTCTTAATAATTTGTCTGAGTCCTTGAGTTACTAAATGAGAACTGAGTTGATGAGTTGATTGAGATATGAGGCCGAAAGGCCCCGTTGAGGAGTTAATGAGATGATGAAAGTCTCCATAAGACTAATTGAGACGATTGATTGAGATTGATGTGTTTATGAGCATTGAGTCTTGGGAAGAGTATAGAGCACCAAAATGAGTAAGAGTATGTCCAACTAACACTCATTAACTACGTCGCCAAGCGTAGGTGGGGATTGAACCACTTCATCAAATGTTCCCTCTTGAGGTAAAGTCCCTGAAAGCAATAGGGGACTTTAGAGGTTAGATCCCTTGTGGAGCCGAGTTGTTCTTTACCTGGCAAGTACGAAATAGTTATGGCAACATCAATAGGATTGTTGTATAATCACTAGCTCATAAGTGATTGTTGTCGGATTAGAAACACTCCCAAATAGGCCCCATACTAATAGTACTTTTAAGCTGAGTTGAGTTAAGTTGAGTTCAATAGAGTTGATTTTTAGTTGATTGATGAGGTTGATTGGTTGATGAGTCACTTGTCTACTTTTTATTCTTGCTTTAGATAGACATTTGAGATTCAGGTTGAGAATATTCCGAGAGGATGTTATTTCTATATTATTCTACCTGTATCTATTTCCTTAAGTCATTTTACATACTCGTACATTGCACGTAATGACATCCTCTTTGAACTGCATTGTTTTATGATACAGAGGCAGGTACTAGAGATCGTCAATAGGCACATCGTTGAGGATCTATCGTAGCCAACAGAGTTAGTGAGCCTCATTTGAGGACCATTATTTTATTTTCATCTAGCTTTATAGAGTTAGACTTAATTTAGACTAGCTTTACTTTTGAGTTGAGGTAGTTATGGGTCTACCATTGGCACCATTTAATAGTGATAGATGCTTCATAGACTAGAGTCGAGTTGTTGAGTTGAGATTCTGTTGAGCTAAGCTTCTTCCAGACTAGCCTGTTTTACTTATATATTTTGAGACTTCCACCATTTATTATCTTTAGTCTTCCGCTGAATTGCTATGTTTGTTGAGTGAATGAACGTGATGAGGCCAAGTGATTTGCTTGTGCACAAACAATAATTTCTAAGTGTCGGCCACGCCTAGGGTACCCTCCCGGGGCGTGACATTTCATTAAAAAAAATTTAATTTTTTTGTGTTTTATTGAGGTATACACCTTTTAAAAAATTTCACCTTTTTGTAATTATTTCAATAACGTTCGGACATTGGGCTCTGACTACTTGTACTAATATTGATTTTACATACATTTTATGTTTTCCTAAGGTTCACAGATGTTAAGTTAATTAACTATTTTTATGAGGACAACATCACATTTGATTAACTGAGTACGTTTATCATCACGTTAGATATACCAAGGTACTTTTTTATGTAAGGCTTAACTATCCAAAGAAAGAAGGGTATTAAAAAACGATCTACATATATTTAAAGGTTAAAGGAAACCAGTAGGAAACAATTGCCAATTTTTGTGCAATGATATAATTTTATATATGTTGAAATCAAATGGCATAAGCAATGAATAGAACATATTATACATGATAGTACCCCTCTTGCAATCATTACTCAAACAGTTTCAAAATTTAACTAGAGTGTTCAAATAATTTTTGATATGTTGTATACTTTAAGTGTAGCATCAAAATGTCTAAATCAAGGATATATTTAATTGACTGTGAACAAAGCAGGTCAATTTACAATACTTGAATATACTTTATATGTCTTTAGTGAACATAGAAAAGTCTTTGTGCTAAAAAGGTTAGTTATAGTTTTGTGATGAAATTCCTAACACCCAACACCACCATGGCGAACACCAGCCGCCGCCCTTGTCTCCAGCGAGCTTCGGTCAACACAGTCGCTGACCAACTGTACGAGGAATCACCATCCTAAGACCCCGTTACCCCACACCACTAGAAGCTTCAAGCTCTAGCCAATGAAACAGCCACAGAGCCACCATACCACCAATCCTTATCAGGTTATCCCTTTTTCGACAAATGACCATCACCAAAATCATCATCCGCGTCACCATCTCCATTAAAAATAACCCAGAATTTCTACCCAAACCAAAACAAGACCCAATAGCCCATAACTCTTGCTCACGACGCCGAAGAACACGCCAGCAAAACAAATCAGACCCACTTTGGTGTGATGATAACTCTGGCAATCAATAAGGTTTTAATTCTTGTGATGATTATTATCCAGATCTAACCCAAAAATTCCACCGATAATCATTCGTCTCCTCTAGCTAAACATCACTGTTTGTTTCCTTTTATAACTCTTTTCTTGGATTATTATTGTTATTATTTTGCCACTCTTATTGTTACTGTCATTTGTGGGTTAGCTGCGTAGTGCCATTAATTTATTTTGTTGTCATACTGAGTTGCTTCTTTTGTTATTGGTTTATATTATTAGTAGATGGCATGAGTACGAGTCCAACATCTTAATTTTAGTAATGGTCAATTTTGAATGATTTGCATAGTCATTTGATCACAAAGCATAGTAGAAAAGAACAAAAAACTAACACAGTAAAAAAATATGAAGCTAATTGAGTTGGTCCTAGGTCATGCTGTTAACATATCACTATCCTATAAGTGAAATAAAAGTGTATAAGAGTAATAGTCATTAAAAATCGACTTAGGTATCCTGCTTCCAAATGAGCATTTAGCTGAAAGAGCTAAATGTCAAATGAAAATTAATTTTATCAATCAAATACTAATTAAGTAAAGTGGAAATATTCAAAACTAAGATTCTTGCTAAAGATACAACAAGGCATATATATTCGTAGATACATTGATGCATAGATAAGTCCTGATATAAGATTCAAGACATTTTGAAGGCACAAAACTTGTTCTCGCATCTCATAGTTTCAAAAGCTCTCATTCATAATTTTTTTTTTTATAGCTGATATACGAGGATCATCGTCTCAGTATCTGCATTTTATGGAATAAATAAATTTATTTATAACATATATAGGAAAAAAGAGAGAAAATATGCATATACATGAAATATAAAAGCGTGTATAGAAACTAAATAAAGAAGTTGTTAATACTTGTTGTCACGAATTCTAACACACACATACAAAAATAGGTTGAGAACTAAATAGTAAAATTTAGCAACAATTGATTCATTAAGATGTTACGATAGAAAGAGCTACCTCTATTCTAAAACATTTCTTGAAATTCTATATACACTCATTACTTAGTGAATCAACGACCAACTTTCATAGCTCAAAAGTAAAATAGAAATGTCAATGACATGCAAACAGAAACATTATCAAAAATGTTATAAAAATAAGTGAAAACATCATTAATTCTCATAAAATTTAACAGAGCTAAAAAAAAAAAAAAAAAAAAACTTGTGGGAGGTACTTTTGGTCTACTACAAGAAAAAAATGCACCTTATGACATCAATCATATTTGAGAGGGACATCACATCTGCTATGCAAAATGAATGTGTTATACGTATTTTGTTTAAACATCTTTCATTTTTGTGGTTGTGGGTATCAAAATACCTAATACTCTATATAAGCCAACTTATATATCGAATGTATACTTCATTTAATTTTTAAAAACTATCCAAAAGACAAAAAAATAATTGTTGACAAAATGAAAAAATTGAAAGGAACAGTAATTTCTAGTTAAAAGTATCAGTAAGTTTGATACCTAACTAGTAATAATCATAAACTTATTACAGATAGAGAGTAAAATTTGTATCATGTACTTGTACTTTTATGTATCAGACAGAATGCTAGTCTAATTTAAAATTAACCGATACTTTAATTCAACAGGACAAAGAAAAATTAATCAGGTATATATTTCATTTATTATTTTACCTGATACCTAAACAATGACTAATCATAATAATTCTTGTTTTGTATGTATCAGTCTAATTGATACCCCACATAACTCAATTGATACATTGAATGAATCCGTCTAAAATATTTTTTTAAGTATCAAAGGGAATAAATTAATTTTGATATGTTAAAACTAAAAAATTGAAAAAAATAATCTAAGTTTGACTTTACAAATAAAATATGTCTCAGTAGCATCGACAGTGTGTGTAACATCTTCCGTTACTTTCATGAAACTGGACGACTCTGAATTTTCAGGTGAAATGACAACATTGTCGACAATCATGAGGTTGTCACACACCGGGAGGGTACCCAAGACGTGGCCAGTACAGAGACTATTGCTAGTCCCCAAGCGAACCACTTGGTCTCATCAAATCTATTCTCTCAACACTCGTAGCAATTCAGTGGAAGACTAAAGAAAATGAATGGGCAATCTAATGTCTCAAAGAAAACATAAATAAAACGGGCTAGTCAGAAAGAAGCTAGCTCAATATATTCTCTAACAATAACTCGAATCTAGTCTATGAAGCCTCTATCACTATCAATTTGGTGCCAATAACAGACCCATGACTACCTCAACTCAAAATTAAAGCTAATCTAATGTCCGACTCTAATAGCTAGATAAAGATAAAATAATGATCCCTCAAAGTAAAGGAGGCTCACCAACTTTGTCGACTACGATAAATCCTCAATGATGCGCCTGTTGACAATCTCTAGTACCTGCCTCTGCATCATAAAATGTTGCAGTCCAAAGGGGACGATAGTACGTGGAATGTACGAGTATATAAAATGGTTAAATGAAACAGATACAAGTAGAATAATATAGAAAGAACATCAACTCAGAATATACTTAATCAGAATGTCAAATGTCTATCTAAATCAAGAATAAAGAGCAGACAAGTGACCCATCAATACCAATCAAACCTCATCAATCAAACTCAGCTTGACTCAACTCAACTCGACTCAGAGAAATATCAGTGTGGGACTTATCTGGGAGTTTCTCATATATGACAACAATCACTTATGAGACACTGATTGTACAACAATCCCGCTGATGTTTCCACAATCTTTCTGTACTCGTCAGATAAGGAACAACTAAGATTCACAAGGGATACAACCTCTAAAATCCGCTATTGCTTTTAGGGACTTTACCTCAAGAGGGAACCATCTGATGTAATGGTCCAATACTCACCTACGCTTGGCAAGATAATTAATGAACGGGAATGGGACTCACTCTTACTCATTTCAGTGCTCAATACTCCTCCCAAGACTTAGTGCTCATAAGATTCCTTAACTTAATCAATCATCTCGATTAGCTCGTAGAGGCTATCATCATCTCAATTACTCAACTCAATTGGCTTTTTGACCTATTATCTCAATTACCTCATAAACTCAATTCTCATTTAAGAACTCAATGACTCAGATCATCATTAAGAAGAAGTCGATCAAACAAAACTCTAGAATTCGATTATGAATACTCATAGGACCATCAAGTTCTATTAACTCATCATCATGCTCATATCACAATCACAATAGTCAAGGCTCTAGACTCAATCCCTAGGTTCATTCATACAATCTTTTATAAAGTATCATATAGGGTTTATGAAGTAACTCATGTACAAGAATGTATTTAGTAAACAAGTTTATAATGATAATCAACTCATGAAAATACTTGTAACATACATATAATTTACAAGAATATATTCAAGAAACATGCATGAAGACTTATGATACCAACAACTCCTCTATTACCACCAATGAGGGCACATGGAAGAACAATTTTATGCTTTAGTTTAGCCTTACATACCTGGTATGAAGCTTTGACACTCAATCTCGGAAGAACCCTCCTCGATTTCCTTAAATTGTCGCTCATCTTCTCTTCTCTTTAGCCCTAGTCTTTGTTAGGAGTTTTGAAAGACTTAGGAATGGGTGTTAAAATCCTTTCTATACTCAAAATGAACTATTTTGATCGTATTTTAAGTTTACGAGAGGTTTGGAAAAGTCTGGAATGCCCCTCATGAAAAATTGAAAAATTTCACCTTTGGCATACAAGTCTGCGATGCGGACTTGGCCATTTTTGGTGTTTTTCATTGAAAATTCTCCAATCAAATTTTCTAATCTCGTGAAAAAATTGAAATCATAACTAAGAGTAACTCCACGACAAGTGCACGTTGCACACCTGTCGCGCACTCTCACAGGAAATTGTTTTCGCATCGAAAAATTATCTTTTGATCCAGTTGCTCTAAAAATCAACCGAGACTATTTCCTCACTCAATTTTTCATGTTGATCGCATTTTCAACCTTAAATTTGCCATCGAAGTTTGGGAAGATGTGCCATGCGCACATCTCCTTCTAGGGGTATTTTGATAATTTTATCGGGTATTATACAGGTCCTCTCTTACTAATCACTAGATACATTCAGGACTAGTGCGTCATTTATATTCTTCGAGGCCGAAATAAAAATACAAAAAAATGATGACAAAAATGTAGTAAATTATCAAAGTTCGATAAATGGTGTATTACCTCCTTAGAAATATGGACTTCCTTTCCAACAACTCTCATAGTCTCAATGTGATTTGATTTTATCGATGGCTCGAGAACATTGAAGTTCCGATTAACCTTAATAAAAGAATTAATATAGTGATTAAATATGAAGTATGTTTGTATATGTTGAACTTAATTATATATTGATACTTATATATTTCTTCAAAAGTCTCTTTACTTTGTTAAATCTTTGTTGTCGTCATGTTTGGCTGGAGTGGTAACTGTTCAAAAGGATTGGATACACATGTACATGTTGCTGCCTCCTTAGGAATTTGTGCATATAGTACTGACTTTTTAGGATTAACAATTTGTAACAACTCCAATTTTTTTAAGCTAAAATGAGTCATCCTTCATGTGATATAGGATTTTAGTTGAGGATTCTTAATTGAGCATAGATGTTAAAGTCAATTTTTTTGTATGGGAATA
>JAABOM020099953.1:0-26622 GCA_011800125.2 Solanum clarkiae | reverse complement strand
TAAGGATCTTTATGATTTAAGATTTGGTATGAACGCCTAATCGGCGTAAGTCACGGCCCCGGGTTGGGGTCGTGACACTAGTGGGTCGTGGGTATATGAGAAATACTTGAGTACATGGTTTATGGTATAATTTTGGTACTTGATCAGGCGGCGAGACCGCATTATTTTATGTATGATATGATTATTAGGCGGCAGGGCCGCAGCGGAGACCTTGTCAGCCCGCATTTATGTATATGTATAAAGAGATATGTATTTGTATTGTTATCTGGGATGTTGCTGGATTTATTTGTAGGTGAGGTTAGTTAATAAAACAGAGGAAACTCTTCCGAAATTTCGGCAGGTGTCCAGGTCGGATAAATGAGGAAATTCAGATTAGTATCTGTCTAGGTGCCCTTATCGGGCACTAGTCACGACCCTAGGTTGGGCTGTGACATCATACCTCACCTATGAATATCTACGACTATGAAATTGCAACAATCTTTTTATCTATTCAAGATATGAGTAAGTTTTATATTTGTTGCTATCTAGACTCCATTTGTGAGATTGTATAAACATATTATCTTTGACTGATCATTAGATATTTCACCAATCATTAATTGTACAAAAATAGCTCAATAGTAAAGTTTTATTTCTTCATTCCTATATCATTCTTTCATCCTGCTAATATTGCTTTGGTATCTTTCTTTTGCCCATTCTTTTATTTTTATTGACATAGGGCGTTGCTGCTCGTAAGCTAGGTAAGTTACATCCACTACCCTTAGGATTTTGAATTGGGAGGAGAAACCCAATCCGTCTGCGCTTTCCTCTCCTTCGTTATCTTCTTTTAATAAAAAAAGCCAGGAAGTCAGCCAATTTATTCTTAATAAGGGATTATTTTTAATTTTCAAGAACATCATTTTTTCATGTGCCCAGAAGCTTGTCCGCCCAGTTTTTGAGACCCTTTCTGATTACCATAGGAGGATTCACTGGAATAGTTCTGGCTAATTCTGAAAGCTTTCTCTTTCCCAGCGAGCAAAGACGAGATTAGTTCTGACTATCTATCAGAGAACAAAGAACGAACGGATCTTGTAGGATTCCCATTGCAACGTTGCAACTGACAGGTAAGAAAAATGATTAAATTTTTTTAATTTTCAAGAGCACTTATCACGACTGATCGGTTAAAAAAATGGCATTTTGATTTTTTTTAATTTTTAAGAACATCGGTTGTAACGTCGCGACTGACCTGTAAAAGATGGCTTTTTGAGTTTTTTTTTTGTTTTCAAGAACATCGATTATGATGTCTCGACTGATCGGTAAACAAAATGAATTTTTGAATTTTTTTTTAATTTTCAGGAACAACGATTGTAACATCGCGACTTACCGGTAAAAAATGATTTTTTGATTTTATTTCAAGAACATCGATTGTAACGTCACAACTGATCGGTGAAAAAAAAATACTTTTTGAATTTTTTTTAAATTTTCAAGAACATCGATTGTAACATCGCGACTAACCTGTTAAAAAATGGCTTTTTGATTTTTTTTTTAAATTTTCAAGAACATCGCTAATGTCGCGAATGACCGGTAAAAAAATGTTGAATTCAAGAAGACCTTTTTTGGCTCCCTTTCGTTCATCAATCCAAACCTATTTCTACATCCACAATGGTAGGTATTTTCTATCTTGTTTGACCTTGTATATACAATCTAATATTCTATAGACTCTCAGTTCAAGGAAAAACAAATCAAAAAAGAAATAAAGAAAGTGAAAAATCATGACAAAATAATATAGAAAATTTGACTTTTGTATTTATGATATAAACATAATTTTTTTGATGAAGATGAGTCACATTGTGGTACTCTAGCAATCTTTACCAATACAACCCTAGAGAGATCAAATGTGTATCCTGTTCAATCTACATTGATAGCACAACTCAGAGTTGATTTGACTCATTACAACCCCTTAAACTTGTAAAGTGGAGACTATCACATATGCTTTAGTTTCTTGCTTTAACTTTCATTACTAATAGAGTACCTGGATCTGTTGCATTATTTGTATATGACAACAATTTTAATAATTATTTCTTCATGTTCTACAGGAGACAACAATATTTTTAATCTACGGTGACAAAGAATTTTCTAACGCCTTTGTTGTAACACCCCGCAAAAGTACCAAAATGCCCCTAAAAATAAATCGTGTACGCAACTCATCTTCCCAAGTTTCGACGGAAAATCTGAGACTGAATTTGCGATCAGGGCAGAAAATCAAGTGGAAAAATGGTCTCGACCTGATTTTAAAGCAACCAGGTTAGAAAATAATTTTCTGAATTTTCCCTGAGACAGTGTTGATGCGCGCCAGGGTTGCGACGCGCCTTGGGCGCGGATCAACACTTGCGATTTTTTTAAATTTTTCAATGAAAACTTGAAATTTCTTAAATTCGGGAAAAAACACATGTCCACACCCTTGGCATGATGCAGACGTGTTATTGAGGAATGAAAATTTTTTTCTTTTAATTTTGAGAAGGGTATTTTGGGTATTTCTGACCTATTCTAAGTCTAATAAACGAGTATTGGGGTCGTTTTATATCAATTAAGGATTTTAAAACCCATTCTTTTCCTAATTCCTAAGCGAGGGTTTACCGAGGGAGAAAAAAGAGAAAGTTGGGGATATCAAGATTTGAGGTCAAATTCTTGAAGAGGATTAGCAGCTTCATCCAAGGTATGTAAGGCTAAACTAAAAGAACGAGATTGTCCTCTCATGTGCCCCAGAGATAGTCATAGATGAGTTGAGAACCCATGAGTCCCTATACATGATTCTTGAAGTATTATCTTGGTTAAATTCTTGAATTAAGTTGTTATGGTACTAATGAGTTTCTCGTATACTATAATATCTTGAGGATGCTCTTGAAATTGAGTAATTGTTTGGATGTATGTCCATACCTTCGTTCACATGAATCCTAATTAAGGACTATGGTTGCTTGTATACATTATTCTGAAACTGAGATTTGATGGTCATACTGAACATGTTAATCCCGATAATTTCTTTTAGCATATTTTAGTGAGTTTCATGAATAAAACTTTTGAAGCATGAATAATGATTTGAGAAAGAGTTTTGATGATATGCAGAGATTATTTTTGAAGCATAAGTATTTTTTTTAGAAAATACTTGACAATTTAATGAGTTTTGATTGACTTGAGTATTGAGTCTACATGATGCTTTGAGTACATATTGATGGTAATGTATGTATATTTTCTCATAATAATTTCATTCATAGATGATGATGATAGTTGATATGAGTCTTAAAGAGGATTGATTCGATTGATGAGTCGTGCATGTTTTAGTCTTGGGAGTATTATTGAGTACCAAGTTAGGTGAAGAGTGTCACCCTAGAACTGCGTTTGCCAGCGTAGGATAATCATACAATACATCCTGGAAACTCTTATCCCAAAAGTTGGACATTCTCTTTAGATCCAAAAGAGAGAGACAGAGATAGTACATCCTTTACCGTGGCAAGTTTAGAATGGGCATAGCAATGATGTTAATTCATTGTACAACACCTAACTTAAAGGTGGTGAGATAGGATAGATGTCGGTTAAGAGAAACACTCAAGCAACATTGACTAAGCATAAGATTTCTAACAAAGTTATTCTTCTCTTTTCAAATGTATATTCTAAAGAGCATGATTTACTTTAAACTTGCATGTCTTACTGAGTTGAGATGAGTTGAGCCTTTTTGACTTGAGTTGATGTTATTGCTATATTATTCTAGCTGTTTTGATTTCATTTAGCTATTTTACATACCAGTTCATTCCAAATACTGATGCCACTCTGGAGCTGCATCATTTTATGATGTAGATACATGGGAGCGAGATCATCGTCAGGCGCATCATTGAGGATCTTTGGACGTTCAGTGGATTAGTGAGCCTCCCTTACTCCGGAGGATTAATATGATATTTTAATATTATTTTAGAGTTTGAGTTGCTTAGCTTTATTTTGATTGAGGCAGCCATGGGTCTGTTATTAGCACCACCTAATAGTGATACAGGCTTCACAGACTAGAATCAGATTATTGACTGATAATACTGTGAGCTATTTCTTTTCTACTATCCTTTTTTTGTCCTATTTTGAGACTAGATGATATATGCCCATTTACTTCCTTTTATCTTCCGTTGATTTGTAGAGTATGTTGTTTGAATGAGTGTGACAAAGCCAAGTGCTTCGCTTGGGGACTAGCAATAGTCTCAGGTGTCGATTACGTCTAGGGAACCCTCCCGGAGCGTGACATTTGTTTATTGTCTTAACTATCTCGAAGTTTCTGTATGTCAGTATGGTTAGATTGTTCCTAAATGTCATTGTTAAATATCTCCCTGATTTTTCAAATGAATATGTAAAGAACAATTTTATCAGAGCAGATAAAATTGTTCAAGTTGTTGCCAATAATGCTCGTCTAAAGAAGGTGAGATAATGCATGTTATGTACCAATTTATTGGAACCCTGTGCAACTTATTGTATAAATGTGATGTTGGTGAAACAACAAATTTAGTTTTTGATTTTGACGATTAAGTTTCTTGCCTAGACTAGTCAAAGGTCATTATTATTGTTAGATATGATAAATAAACTTATAAATCATAGAAATTTGTAAAATCTACCAAGACAAGATTTACTGTTGCTTTTTTGACATGATACACAAGATGTAGAGGACTTTTATCGATTTTATTAGTTCTCTTCGTAGTCAGTAATTTTTTTTCTTTTTGTAATTGTTTCTAATTACAAAAATTCACTTGGTGTTTGGTTTCATTAATAAAACTACCATACCTATATTTAAAAAATCAATTGTTTATTTTTGGGACTTCACAAAGGGTTTACAAGCGAAAGAAAAACTTCAGAAAAATGTTATTAGTTACTCACGAAACTTATTTTTGAATTCAAACCAAGAAGAGGAATAGGCTCAAGCTAAAGCATCTCAAACATCTAATGTTCATTAAATACAAGGCATTTGAGACGTCTTAAAATGCTTGAAGTGGAATTATTTTGACGGAAGTATTCAGTTCAATGAATGGTTAATTAGAGTCTCTACAAATCATGAACATAAGAAGTATTTGATGGAGGATCTTATTTTACTTGGGTGAGGAGAACGTTTTATGGGTTTAAGGGGAAATTCAAACACACAAAAGAAGGAAAAAGAAATATCTACAAGACGATCTATAACTAATAAAGTTGAAGTGGCTCAAGAGAAAGATGTGCAATATAAGGATGATGATGAAGAAGATTTGGAGAATCTTATTTTTGATGAAGAATTGATTATTGTTCTTTTAAAATTTTACTTCAATAAAGCAAATATTGTGCTTCTTGCTTAAAGGAAATATGGCCTTTGTTGCTTTTTCAGTTTCAAGCTTTCAAAAACACTATTATTGCCAAATCTAAATGAATCTAGATGTTAAATGAAAAGCCACCTTATTAAAACAAAATACAACTAATACAAATGATTTATGATTGCTTTTTTGGTGTAAAAATACTCCTTCATATAGTTAAGAATTGTGTCTTGAGAGTATTTTTTTGCAAGTTCGTTCTTGTTTATTTTGATGAATTCTTATTTTAAATATTTCTTAAATGATCATCTTCTTAATGTGCAAACTATTTTTGAAACATTCAAAGTGGGGAAATTTTACGCAAACTGTAGTGAATGTTATTTTAGGGTTTCTTGGGGTTTGTAGTAAGTGGGAAGGGCATCGAAGTTGATGAGACCAAATTAAAGGCTATAAGGTATTTACAAACTCAAAAGAACATTAAGAGGTTAGGAGCTTTCATGGGTTACCAAGCTTTTATAAGAGGTTTTGTAGAGGATGTAGTGTAGTAGTTGTAGCTGTCGCTGCATCCGATATGACTAAAGAGGATAATGGTTTTATGGCGGGGTAAAGTAAGATGAGTCTTTTAATATGTTGAAATATAAGCTTAGTTTGTCTTAATTATTTCAACTTTCACACTATGATAAGATCTTTGAGGATGAGTTTCATGATTGAGGAAGGGTATTTGCGTTGTTCTCATGCTAGATCAAAATTTCATAATGTGCTATAATGAACAAGTGCATGGTGCTATAATAAACTTTTGTTTTTATCGTTGTTGCATTATTAGATGATCGTTTTCTTCACCGTCATGTTTTCTATATATACCTACTTGGATTTGCTATATTTGAGCTAAGGGTCAAAAAAAATCTCTCTACCTCCACGAGAGGATTAAGGTTTGCATACACTCTACCCTCCTCAAATCCCACAAGTGGGATCTTACTACCGGGGATGTTGTTGCAAGGGTTTTAGCTAATTTACAATAATATCTTTGGCCTATGATATTTGTCATCAGGTCGGATCATAAAAGTATTGATTATTTGAAAAGACAAGGTAAGTTGAATTAAACTCATGCTACTGGTAGAATTTTATACAAGGAAACAATAATGTGGTTATCCATGTGCTATTAAGGAGAAATGCCTTGATTAAAATGTTGAGTGCTAAGATTTAAGGTTTTGAACATATAAAGGATTTATATGCTAGTGGTATTGAATCTTGTAAAATCTCTAGTGCTTGTTAGCGTAATGTATTAGCTAAGATTCTATGGACCTTGATGATCTTGTTTAAAACTATTATATTAGGTTGTTGGGTGTTCCATGAAAGAGTCGTTTGTTATTAGGCCCCCGGTGTTTTAAGGACTGTGATTGATAGAGGCTCGATGGTCATTAGTCATTTTTGGAGGTCTCCGTGGACAAGGTTGGTAACTAAGTTGTTGTTATGTACAACACATCCTCAAACTGATGTGCAAATGAAATTATTCGTTAGGAATTTGAAAAAAATAAGTTGAGGGGTGTGGTTACTGGTAAGTTTAGTTCACGGGTGAATCAATTGTCAATGACTGTATCACATATAAAGAAACTGTTCAATCTTCTTCAAAGTTGTTTATAGCTTTAACCCTTTTACTCTTTTAGACTTACTTCCTTAGCCTATGGGTCATATTATTATTTTAATGGCTAGGAAAAGAGTGAAGCCATTTAGAAAACGCACGATCATGTCTTATCCAATTAAGAACGAGCATCAGTAAGTTTCATCCTCGTGTAAATGTACCATTTCAAGTTGTTTAGCGGATTGGGGATGATGCCTACTTATTGAAACTTCTCGTGAGTTTACTTACACCACATCTATTCTTCCCCCTTTAATTGTAGCAAAGCTGAATTCAAGAACTGTCACACCCTGGGAGGGTACCCTTGGTGTGGCTGGCACTCAGAGACTATTGCTAGCCCTTGAGAGAACCACTTGGCCTCATTATCACATCAAACTCGAGAGCAAAAGAATAAGTCAATGAATAAACATCAAATATGAGCATATATATATATATATATATATATGGAAATAACTGTACTGTATCATATTATCAATGAAAATAATTTAGATACAGAGACTCATCCAAAACCTCTACTCAAATGTCTATGAAGCCTCTATTCATCAGTCTAAAAATGTTCCAGTACAGGCATGGGCACCTTAATCGAAGAAAGAAAAGTACTCAAAAATAATGAAAGATAAAAGGGCTCCTCTGGGATACTAGGAGGGCTCACCAAGATCGAGGTATGTACTGATCCGAACCTCAACGATACGCGTGATGAAGCCCTTTATATGTTATATCTGCATCATAAAATGTTGTACATGGAATATACTGATATATAAAATAGCTCAACGAGAAATAAAGCTCGACTCAGTCATCTCGACTCAATGCTCATGCTCAGATTGTTTTATGCAAGTTTAGAGTAAATCATGCTTTTAAAATAATCTTAGTATAATATGCTCATTTTGAAATCTCATGCTCAATCAATGTTTCTTGGGAGTTTCTCTTAACCGACATCCTCATCCCATCACCTTAAGTTGGGTGATTCACAATGAATCAGCATCATTGCCACACCCACCCTTAACTTGCCACGGAAAAGGGCTATGAACTCTCTCTTGGATCCATAATAAGTGTCCACTTGCGGAAGAAGAGCCGTCAGACTAGCTGTAATGACTATCCTACGCTGGCAACATAATTCTTGGGTTAAAGTAGAAGTATTTTTGCTCCCCACTCAGTGCTTGATACTTCTTCCAAGACTAAAAGATGCTCAACTCCTCAATTAATTCATCATCGACTAATCATCATCATAATTCAACTCATCACCATCTCATCATTATCTCATCATCAACTCATAACTCAACTCAATAATTCAATCAATCAACACAAATGATTAAATAGGCTTAGGCTCAAACGATCATTTAGACTCATTCAATTAACTTGTCAAGCAATAAAATCAAGACATCATATATTATAATGTATGTAACTCAATGCAATATACTCCTCATGCTCATGTATACTCAAGTTACTCAACTCAATGTGCATCTTCCACTCAATTTAATATGCTCAATTTACCCAACTCAATATGCTCAATTTATGCATAAAATTTTATAGAAACATGTAAATTAGGGTTCATACCATCAAGAATGAAATAACATATATACGTCTCACATTAATGCTCATGAAAGCATAGGAATTATATCATGTAATATAATGTAAAATAAGACTTGACGATGAATACAAACATATAGTGTTAAAATAGAAAGAATTTCTCAAAAATCTGAACTCTTCTCAAATCTTGACTTAAGATTATGGAATAGGGCGTGTGAAGAAAGGAATCCACACATTGGTAAGCCTTACATACCTGGCAAGAACCTTACTCCTTCTCCATTCTCCTCTTCTTGCTCAAGAAAACCCTAGGTGAAAAATGGAAGAAATATGCCTAAGGGTCTGCCCGAGGACTTATATTTTGCTCCAAAAATGGCTGAGAGATAAAGAAAAATGAGTGGGAAAGGACCAAAATAACGTTTCTTAAAAGTTGTCAAAAGCCCATTGCGACGCGTAAACAATACTACGACCTGTAGGACCCCTCTCATAACCCTTTCGCTTAATTTCAGAGATTCTGGAAATTGCTACGAGCCTGAACTATGACCTGTACCCGAACTTATGACCTATAAGAGAGGTCTTGTAGTGCGACACTACACTGGCAATCTCCACTAAAATGGTCATAACTTTTGATTCCGAACTCTAAATGATGTGAAACCAGTTACGTTGGAAAGATAACTCAAAGGGATCTCATTTGGTACATTATGGGAGCTCCAGTTCTTTGTGTTCTAAGAGTTATGGTCATTTAAATGTGACCCTTGCACAATCCAACACTCAAAATACAATTTATAGGAGAGTCTTGAACTCGTCTAAGTACTAGAGGTCTCTTATGATTCTAATAAACTTCTTACATATAAGAATGAGGCTTGAAAAATAGGTACATATGATGGTAGAGTTATGAGGCATCATAATATCTCCCCCTTGGGATCATTCGTCTTTGAATAATGAGCAACTAGAGATTTGGGGCAAGGCACGAATTTACCTATGGACTTTAACAATCAGCCAGCTCTCAACTCACTCGTGCAATCAACAAAGCAAGAAATTTAGCAAGTAAACAATTAAAAAATCAATGCATCATATCAATCCTCACTCGAACTCTAGAACTTTATCGTACAGAGAAAAGAAAAAAAAGGAATACTCAAGGAACTACTAACTGTGGATCTCTCGAACACTTCTTAAGCATAGAAATGTGGAAGAGCAGGTGGATAGCCTCGAACTCTGGGATAGTTCTAACTCATAAGCCACACTTCCCACTCTCTTTTTGATCTGATAAGGGATATATACCTCAGAATCAACTTTCCTTTCTTTACGAGCCTCATCACACCCTTCATGGGTGACACTTTAAAATACACCTAATCATTTTCCTCAAACTGTAGGTCTCTTCTTTTGATATCTGTGTTGGATTTCTGTCAACTCTGTGCAGTCCTTAACCTTTCTTTAATGATTTTTACGTTTTCCATAGCTTGGTGAACAAGTCTGATCCAATCAGCTCTGATTCACCTACTTCGAACCATCTAATCGGCGTTCTACACCTCCTCCCATAGAGTGCCTCATAGGGGCCATCTGAATGCTTGAGTGGAAGTTATTGTTGTAGGCAAACTCTATCAAAGGCTGGTGGTCATCCCAATTACCTTTATATCAATAACCTACACCTTCATCCATAGAGTGCCTCATATGGGCCATCTGAATGCTTGAGTGGAAGTTATTATTGTAGGCAAACTCTATCAAAGGTAGGTGGTCATCCCAATTACCTTTAAATCAATAACACAAGCTCTTAAAATATCTTTCAATGTCTGAAAGTATGTTCTGCCTGACCATCCGTCTGAGGGTGGAAAGTTGTGCTAAGGAGCATGATCGTACCCAAACCCTTCTAAAATGACTTCTAAAGCTGGACGATGAATTGAGCTCTTCTATCTGAGATAATGGACAAAGGGACTCTATGCAACCTAGCAATCTCCCTTATATACAATAGGCATAGTCCTCTGCAGTATCGGCCATCTTGACCGCTAAAAAGTGAGCTAACTTAGTAATCCCATCAACTATCACCCATATAGAGTCATGTTGTCTATGAGACCTCCGTTAACCAGTAAAAAAGTACATATTGATCATCTCTCATTTCCATTCTGGAATCTCAAAGTCTTTGGTGTTCAACTTTAACTTGTTGACAGTTTGGACACTTAGAAACAAACTCAACAATGACTCTCTTTAGTCAACTCCACCAATAGACTTCCCTCGAGTCATGGTACATCTTGGTAGACCCTGGGTGGAAGAAATATCTTGAACAATGGGCCTCTGCAATGACCCTCTCTTGAACCCCCTCAACATTTGGAGCATACAATCTGCCTTGATACCTCAACACCCCATCTCCCCCTTTGGTGAAAGCCAACACCTTCTGCTTATGCATATTGTCGTTCAATTATAATAGGACTATATATCGATTTTGTTTCTTTTTTACTTCTACTACTAGGGATGATGCAGACCCATTGCCACATGAAATCCTTCTTCACTTGACTCATCTAGTTGGACTCCTAGTCCTGCTAGTCTATGAACCTCCTTGGTTGATTCTCATTTCTCCTCCTCCACATAGGTAGTACTTCCCATGGATAATCAACTAAGAGCATCAGCAACCATGTTGGCTTTACCTGGATGGTAGAGGATGCCCATGTCGTAGTCCTTAAGCAACTCAAGCCATCTCCTCTGTCCCAAGTTAAGCTCTTTCTAGGTGAAGACATATTGCAAGATCTTGTGGTCTGTGAATACATCAACATGTGCTCCATATAAATGATGGTGCCATAATGTGACAGCAAAACACTACCTCCACCAATATCAAATCATGAGTGGGGTAATTCTTCTCATGCAACTTAAGTTGTCTCGAAGCATAGGCCACAACTTTCCCCTTCTGCATCAACACATATCCTAATTGTACCTATGAAAGCATCACAATAGATCACAAGTCTATCTATCCCATCAAGAAAGGTCAACACGAGTGCAGAGGTTCACCTCGTCTTTAGCTCTTGGAAACTCATCTCACGCTCATCGGACCATTGAAACTTGACCTTCTTCCGGGACAATTTGGTCAATAGTATGGATATGGAAGAGAATCCCTCAATAAATCTCTGGTAGTAGCCAGCAAAACCCAGAAAACTTCTTATCTCGATTGGTGAGGTTGGTCTTGGCCAATTCTTGACTTCCTCCATCTTTTGAGTATCCACTAGGATTCTGTCTCCAAAAATCACATGGCCTATTCAATTGGCGTAATCAATAGACATTCTCAAGGAACTATCCTACTTTCGTACGAACAAGACTGGAGAACCCCTTGGAGAGATACTCAGCCTTATAAATCCTTTCTCTAATAAGTCTCTCAACTGCTCATTCAACTCTGCGGGGCCATCCTATATGGTAGAATAGAGATAGGCTAAAGAAAGAATATCAATTTTGAAGTTAATCTCCCTATTAGTAGGGACTCCAAGTAGATCCTCAGGGAACAGATTAGGAAACTCACTCATGATCAGGACAGACTCAAGAGAAAAGGGCTCAACATCATCGAAATGGACTTGTACAAGGTGATAGATACATCCTTTAGAGATCAATTTTCGAGCCTTTAGGTAAGCAATAAACTTACCCTTCAGCGCAAATGAATCTCCCTTCCACTCAATAATAGGCTTATTCAGAAACTGGAATTTGATAGTATAAGTTCGGCAATCAACAGAGGCATAGCAGCCATGAATCCAATCCACACCAAGGATCACATCAAAATCAACCATCTCCAACTCAATTAAATCAACAAGAATATTCTTGTGATAGATAGACACCATATAATCTTTATAGATCCTCTCAGCTCGAATGAACTCACCAACAAGACTAGAAACAGAAAATAGCTCAAGTAAACAATTAAGAAGAATCTCAAATCTACTCGCCACATATGGCGTTACAAAAAGCAAGTTGCGCCTGTATCAAGTAAAGCATAGCATTGAAAGGTAAATACTTGAAGTATACCTGTCACAACATTTGGTGCAACCTCCTGATCCTATCAATTCCCCATAGTATACAATCGGTTTGTTCCACTTCTAGCTCTAGGTGTAGCACCTCGCTGGTTACCTCACGTTGGTGGTGTTGTGGTAGAAGTCTGGGCCTTATTGCCCCATATCAGAAAATCCCTTTGAAATTGACCTGGTGTCCACACTTGTATCAAGCATTTCCTCCATTTTCCACAAGGTGTCTTCCCTTTAGAGTAGAGAGTCACACTTGCTTGAGATTGTGGACATTATGCCTTAAAGCTTAGCTTACCTTAGAACCTCTGATGTCTAGGAGTTGGTGCACTAGCTGAAGATGGTGCATAGCTAGAAGACCTCTTCTGGAAATAACACTTATCTCCCTTATTCTGCTCACTCTAACTAAACTCAGGCCCTGCTAATCCGGCCTTCTTACTCAGATGCTCCTTTCTGTCTTTCTTCTTATCTTCCTCAGTCTGGTGGGCATAGACCATCATCCTGGAAATGTCCATACCCGGGATCAACAAAGCCGCCTTACACTCCCTCTTCACATGTATAGCTAACCCAGATACAAATTTTCTCGTCTTCGCCCTCATATCTGGAACCACCTTAGGTGTATACCTATCACGACCTCAAAAAGTTCCTGAAAATGTGCCTCGAAAGTGCTCAAAATTATAATTTTCATATATTTCAAAATTCGTGTGCGATATCAAAAATCTGACTTCATATTCTTGTTCAGGGGGTCAAATTGTGTGGAAAATGGGTCTAACTCCAATTTAAGAGCAACTATATCAAAATTTGGAAATCACAAAATGCGATTTCAAACACTTAGCCAAATATTTTACTCCTAAATTCAAGTCTGGAAACCCTTCCCGAATCTAAGGATTTCCTCTCAAGCTTCAAATCTCCACCTCCAATCTTCATCAAGTTCATCTCCAAAGCTAAGGTATGTGGGTTTCTTTCATGGATTCCTTCCACCCATGATACCCAAGCTTCCTTTACTCTAATTTGCATGATTCAAAGTTGATTTACTCATGGGTCTTATTTATTATGAAATTCACTGAATACTATGTTGGGGTTTATGAAATTGTGACTGTTTTATTATATTTTGGGTTTTGAATCTAAGATCTATTGTGAGATTTGATGAAGGGCTTTGATGTATATTGCTTGAGGATGTTACCAAGTATTTATTGATGGTTTTACATTAAATTTTCTAGAATAATTTTACTTTTGAATTGCATGGTTTTACACTAGCACTACAGACCCTCTAAGTGTTTGATAAAATGTCTGGTTATGGTTTCTTGAGGAATTGAAAGTCCTATGCATATATTATGAATTGAATGAATTTATGATGATGAAAGGATGAAGGAATGATGATGAAAAGGAATGTATGTATATGATGATGAAAGGAGTGTATATGTATATAATACTATCTCTATAGTGTAGGGGATGACCAAGCCTAGCTTAGAGGCTTATAGGACTGGGTAACCTATTGAGGGGTTTGTACCTTGATAGCCTAATTCGGGGGTAGTAGGCCCGGGTAAACTTGTTGGGGGTTTGTACCCATCAACCTAGTTGGGGGTTTGTACTCCATCAACCTCATAAAGGATTTTGTACCTCATGCGCCTATCAAGGGGCTGGTAGGCCTTAGATTTCACTAATAATAGTCACTCCTTACACTTACTTTATGATCCATATAAGCATGATTTACTACAAGCATCTTTCGTGCATGCCATATTGCTATATGTACTCATTGCCTATGCTTATGCATTTCGATTATGTTACCATCACTTATTGCATTGCATCCTACATACTTAGTATATTCAAATGTACTAATGCATACTCTACGCCCACCTGATGTCACCATGTAGGAACCAGTAGATCTCTTGATCATCCTTCTTCTCCACGTGGCTAGTACGATTATCTCTCAACCTTGTTGGTGAGTCTTCCTTTTCGGGGACATTTCTTATGATCTCTTGCTTTGTACTAAGACTATCTTACCTTTATTCATGTATTGACTATGAGGGTGAGCCCAGTTATTTGCCGTGGCCCCCGCCCTTATCTATTAGTAGAGGTGTTGTTGGTCATGTTATGTATTTATGCGATGAGCCTCGACTCTCTTGTTTCTTGATGATATAATATGAAAGTTTACCCTTAACCCTAATTCCCTCGATTATTCTTATCTCTTAATGTTATTTTAATTGTTTTCTTGAGCAAGAATGTATAATGATATGCTCTGAGGCTTGTTTGGGATCCCTTCGGCTTCCCTATTCGCCGGTCACGTCTAGGCCCTAGGTTCGAGGCATGACACAGATGATATCAGAGCACTAGGTTGTCAGATCCTCGGAGTCTAACACACCGCATTGATTAGACTCTTATTCATGGTTGTGTTGTGCACCGCAAGTATGAGTGGGAGGCTATGAGACATTTAGGAAATGTTTCCCTTCTTCATGTTCTAAGTTGTGCTATAGAGTTGAAGTACTTTTTCCCCACTAACAATTATCCTTTGTTATGCTAGATCATGCCTAACATGAGGGGACAAAACGAGCCCACGCACTTGAGGAGCAACAGACCAATGGAGAACTTAAGGATGCACCTACTTTTCTTGAACAAGTGGTGGCTAATCAAGCCAACTAAGGGGCCTAAGCCCCTCATGCTCCTAGACTGGCATCTCGGGTGAGAGATTTCATGAGGATGAATCCCCCAGAGTTCCAAGGGTCAGAGGTAAGTGAGGACCCTCAAGAGTTCATTGATAAGGTTTACAAGATTTTGTCTATCATGAGTGTGAGGCTGGAGGATAAGGCAGAGTTGACAGCCTACCAACTCAAAGGGGTAGCACAAATATGGAACAACCAAGGAGGAAAAGGGAGTCATCAATGTGATTCTATAGGAAGAGTTTAAGGAGGCCTTTCTTAATCGATTTTTCCCTCTTGATCTTAGGGAAGCCAAATTGGTGAAATTTATGAATTTGAGGCTAAGTGTCTTCTCAACATTTCAAAAGAAGGTTGCAAATAATTTTTTGAGGGCACAAGGTGGTAGTGGTGTGGCTCCTATTGATATGTATCCAAAGTGTGGTATGAGTCATGGCAGCCCAAACTTGAGGGACACAAGTGCTTGCTATCGTTGTGGGTAAATGGGGCATAAGGTAATAGATTGCCCTCGAAATCACAACAACGACAAGGAGATCTGTCCTCAAGGTGCTAATGTGGTTCCTTTGGGGATAAGTGGCTGACAAGATGCTGCCCGAAGGCACAATCGATTTTACACTTTGCATGGGAGGTAAGGGGTTGATAAGGTCCCGATGTTGTTATCGATATGTTGAAAATCTTTGACTTTGATGTGTATGCATTGATTGATCTAGGTGTCACTCTTTCTTTTGTTGGCCCCGTTGTTGCCAAAAGGTTCCATGTTGAGCCCGAATTATTGCATGAGTCATATGAGGTGTCTACTCCTATTGGTGCATCTATTGTTGCTAGAAAAGTCTATAGAAATTTTCCTATTTGCATCTTGCATAAAATGTTTCCTTGTGATCTTGTTGAGTTGGACATGGTTGATTTTGATATCATTCTTAGGATGGATTGGTTGCATGCATACTATGCTTCTATTGATTGTAGAACCCGTAGGGTTAAATTTCAATTTCCAAATAAACCCGTCCTTGAGTGGGATAGTCATGATGTGGTAGTCAAGGATAGGTTCATCTCTTGCATCAAGGCCCGTGAGTTCATCTCTAAGGGGTATCTTTACCATCTTTTGAGGGTTAGGGATGTAGAGTCCAAAGTCCTTCCCATAGAGTCAGTTCCGGTTGTTAATGAGTTCCTTGATGTATTTCTAAATGACCTTCCCGGTGTTCCTCCAAAAGGGAAATAGATTTGGTATAGATCTCCTTCTGATACTCAACCTATTTCTATTCCCCCTTACCACATGGCCCCGGCGGAGTTGAAGGAGTTGAAAGACCAATTAAGGGACTTGTTGGAGAAGGAATTTATTAGGCCTAGCCAATCACCTTGGGGTACACCAGTGTAATTTGTGAAAAAGAAGGATAGGTCCCTTAGGATGTGTATTGACTACCAACAACTCAATAGGGGCACCATCAAGAATAGGTATCCTCTTCCAAGGATTGATGATTTGTTTGACCAATTGCAAGGGGCTAGCCATTTCTCTAAGATTGATCTTCGATTCAGGTATCATCAAATGAAGGTGAGGGAGTGTGATATTCCCAAGATGGCCTTCTAGACTAGATATAGGCATTATGAGTTTGTTGTGATGTCTTTTGGGTTGACCAATAGACCGACCATCTTCATGGACCTTATGAATATGGTCTTCAAACCCTACCTTGATTCATCTATTGTGGTATTCATTGATGATATTTCGATCTATTCTCGTGGTGAGGAGGAGCATAGGGCTCATTTGAGGGTTATGTTGCAAGATGATTGGGGGGAGAGGTTGTATGCTAAATATGAAAAGTGTGAACTTTGGTTAGAGGAGGTTGCCTTCGTAAGATATGTGGTGTCGGGGGATGGCATTAAGGTTCATCCTAAGAAGGGTGATGTGATTAAAAATTGGTCTAGGTCATTAACCCCGTCGAACATTAGGAGTTTCTTAGGATTAGCAAGGTATTATCGGAGATTTGTGAATGGGTTCTCTTCTATTACTTCCCCTATGACAAAGTTGACTCAAAAGAAGGTCAAGTTTGTGTGGACTGATGAGTGTGAGAGGAGCTTCCAAACCTTGAAAGGTAAGCTTGTGTACGATGACTCTATCCTTCCGAAAAAGTTCTATCCACACACCTAAATATGGTTGGAACTTCCAAAATATATCCATTCACTTCTGTAGGAACACCCTTTTAGCAGGTGCACCTGAAGAAAGATCTGACTGCGAAAAACTGCCAAAATCCATATCTTCAAGATTTGAACTAAAATTTGTTAGTTTTGCGCTATAGTTACTGTCTTTGTTGCTTTGCACCTGCATATTCTCAAATGGATCTTTGCTAGGTGCATTGGTGGTAAAAGTATTCCACTCCTATGTTGTCACTACCGGATGGGCTAGAGGGATTTGTTGTGCATTGTGATGTTTCTAAGTAGGGTTGGATTGTGTCCTAATGCAAAATGGTATGGTCATAGACTATGCTTCTAGGCAACGCAAGATGCATGAAAAAAACTACTCTACCCATGGTCTTGAACTAGCCGACGTGGCATTTGCATTAAAGCTTTGGTGTCATTACTTGTATAGGATGCATGTTGATGTGTTCATCGATCATAAGAGCCTCCAATATGTCTTCACTCAAAAAGATTTAACTTGAGGAAAAGGAGATGGTTGGAATTTCTTAAGGATTATAATATGAGTGTGCATTACCATCTGTGTATGGCTAATGTGGTGACAAATGCTTTGAGTAGGGTGTCTATAGGTAGCCTAGCTCATGTTGATGGTGGTGATAGGGAGGTGGCTAGGGAGGTCCATTGTTTGGCTAGATTGGGAGTTAGGTCGGAAGAAGTGGATAATGGTGATATTTTTGTTGTTAGTGGTTCTAATTCCTCATTGGTTGAGGAGGTGAAAGCTAAACAATATCTTGACTCCTCCTTGTTAGAATTGAAGGCCTTAGTGAAAGAGGAAAAAGTAGAGGTTTTCTCCCAAGGGGGAGATGGTGCTCTTAGATACCAATGTAGGAGATGGCTTGATAGAAAAGATCCTTGATGAAACCTATAATTTGTCTTATTCTATTTACCCCGGTTCTACTAAAATGTATAGAGATTTGAGGGAGGTGTATTAGTGGGGAGACGTGAAGAGGGACATTGCCAAATTTCTTTTCCAGTTGCCATAGTTGTCAACAAGTCAAAGCCTAACATTAAAGGTTGGGTGGCCAAATCCAAGACATAGAGATTCCTACTAGGAAGTGGAAGGTGATTAATATGGATTTTGTGATTGGGTTTCCAATACTAGAAAAGGTTTTGATTCCATTTGGGTTGTGGTCGATAAGATGATGAAATTGGCTCATTTTCTATCGGTTAAGACCATATATGGGGCTGAAGAGTATGATAGGTTGTACATTCATGACTTAGTGAGATTGCGTGGGGTTCCTTTATCCATCATATCGGATTGTGGATCTTAATTTACGTCATATTTTTGGAGATCTTTCCAAAGGGGTCTTGGTACTAGAGTTAAGCTTTTGATGGCGTTCCACCCTCAAACGGATAGCCAAGCCGAAAGGACCATCCAAACCCTTGAGGATATGCTTAGAACTTATGTGTTAGAACGTAAAGATATTGGGATGATCTTCTCCCATTGACAGAGTTTGCCTACAACAATAGTTATCATTCTAGCATCGGTATGGCTCCATTTGAGGCTCTTTATGGTAGACGTTGTAGATCATCGGTTGGGTGGTTTGAGGTTGGTAAGGTGGCCTTGTTAGGACCAGATCTGGTTATAGAATCTCTTGAGAATTTTAGGATGATTAGGGAAAGATTGAAGATGGCCCAAAGTCGTCAAAAGTCTTATGCCGATTTGAGAAGAAGGGAGCTTGAATTCGAAGTTGATGATTGGGTTTATTTGAAGGTGTCACCCATGAAGGGTGTGGTTCATTTTGGTAAGAAGGGAAACTTGATCCCTAGATATATGGGGCCTTATAGGGTGATGCAAACAATCGGTAAGGTGGCCTACAAGTTGGATTTGCCTAGAGAAATGGAGTTGGTTCATCCGATCTTTCATGTGTCTATGTTGAGGATGTGTATGGGTAATCCAAATGCTATGTGCCTCTTGATGTTGTGGGGGTAGTTGAAGACAACTTAAATGATGAAGAGGTTCCTTCAGATTTTGGGTAGGCAAGTGAAGAGATTGAGGAACAAGGATGTGGCTTCCGTTAAGGTCCTTTGAAGGAATCAACAAGTCAAAAGTGCTATATGGGAGGCCGAAGCGGACATGCAAAAGCGATATCCTTACCTTTTCCACTCCACTCAAGCCTAAGGTATCACTCTAAGTCCCCTATCTAATTTTAAGTCTAAGTTCAGCATATGACATATGCATACATTCATGTTCAAATTGACAAGTTCATGATGATTTTACACTTGTGATGAGATTTTTGAAATGATGTTTAAGTACATTGTTGTATTCTTATGTGGGCTCAAATTGTCATGTTTGTGTCTCTCATATACGTTTCTTTGAAATTCAGGGAAAAATGTTCCCGGGGGGAGATATTATAACGACCCCAAAAAGTGCCTGAAAATGTGTCTCGGAAGTGCTCGGAATCGTAATTTCCAAATATCTCAAAATTCGTATGCAATATCAAAATCTGACTTCATATTCTTGTTCAGGTGGTAAATTGAATAGAAAGTAGGTCTAAAACCGATTTAAGAGCAACCGTATCAAAATTTGGAAATTACAAAATGCGATTTCCAGAGAGGTTTTTTCGCCCCTGGTTCGCCTTTGTATATTTTTTGTTCCAGTTTTGGACTTCCGTCCAAGAATTTTAAGGTGTTCCCAAAAGTGAAAATATCTATACTTAGCTATTTTTCACCCTCATATCATTCTAAACATTTTTCAATACTCATTCAAACACTTGACCAAATATTTTACTCCTAAATTAAAGTCTGAAAACCCTTTCCGGATCTAAGAATTTCCTCTCAAGCTTCAAGTCTCCATCTCCAATCTTCATCAAGTTCATCTCCAAAGCTAAAGTATGTGGGTTTATTTCATGGGTTTCTACCACCTATGATACCCAATCTTTCTTTACTCTAATTTGAATGATTTAAAGTTGATTTACTCATAGGTCTTATTTATTATGAAATTCACTGGATACTATGTTGGGTTTTGTGAAATTATGACTGTTTTACTATATTTTAGGCTATGAATCTAAGATCTATTGTGAGATTTGATGAAGGGCTTTGATGTATATTCACTACAAGAAAATAGGTCTTCAAGAGCTGAAATTCGATCATTAAAAGTATAAATTAGGTCATTATTAGTCAATAACGACCGGTAAAAATTCCGTCGTCACCGGTCATTAGTAGCTCCGTCATTAAAAGTTAACGACTAAATTAAATTTGGTCGTTAAAAAAGCTTTAACAACGACAAAAATCTGATCGTTACACCTTTTTTTTTAGCAATCAAATTTTTCCTTCACTAATTTATATTCTAGTTATTAAAAAAAAAAAGGCAAATCTGGTGCTCTTCCGAGGAAGGGTCCGACTATATGGATCTGTTGTATGATATTCTTACCTTGCAATTTTATCAGATGATGGTACCAAGGTTTGAATTCGTGACCTTTTAGTTACATGACAACAACTTTACCAGTTACTCCAAGACTCCCTTCAGTTCTAGCTATTAAAACTTTATTTATAACCACAAATCAAATCAGCAAAAGTGTAAACTGCATATGGATATACATACACAAAGATACAAATATGTGCACATATGAAAATATACAAATTGATTATATTCATATAAAATTTCATAGTTCAGTGTAAAGAATGATATTGCATAAAGTTACAAAGCTATAGATATTCACATTTGTATGATATTGTATATTTTATATCTAAATAAAAGAAAAACTAGAATATCTTTAAACAATTTCTAAAATATGAAATGCATTCTTCCTGTGCTTCAAAATGTTTTGTCACTTAAACTTCGTTACACTTTCTCTGAGGATGAGTTTTTCAAATTGCATGATCTGTCAAAAGACAAGTATAATAACTTAATATAAAATTATTAATAATACTCCTTATAACTATTATCTTCTTTTTTTCTTTTTCGCAAAATCAAAGATTAACCACAATGAAATAAAATTTGTTTATGTTCTCACAACCAAATAAAAAAAGTTGAGATTTCTAGTTCTAGACATAAAGTTTTTTGTTTTGTATTTTGCACCATAAGTTATTGACTTTTTGCACATTGCTTCATGGATAAAACCCCCAACTTCTTTTAGTTTCACTTTTTATACTTATGGTATTCACCTAATATAAATAATTCAATATCATTAAAATTATTATGAGATACAAATCAGCTATATCATATTAAATTTTAAATAATCAAAAAAATTATGATTTCTTAATTAATTAGTTCTTGATTATATGTCATGTAAAGTTTTTTAAATTTTCTATTTGTAAAATTTCATGTTATGTTTTTCTTACTCAAATAAATGATTTTTCTTTATATACACCTGTTAGTTTCACAACCAATAATGAAAAAATAAATTGACGCAATATATATTTTTTATTAGAAAAATATTATTACTGAATACTGATTCTTAAGTCTATTGATCGAAGTAATTTGTAAGTGGAGAAACATCTATCCTCTTGAGAAAATTACTTACGACTAAATTTATATAACTTTTCTACCTTAAATTAATCTCATAAGGTCATAATTGTATATTTAATATATATTCTTACTTCTATTTTTAATTTTTTATTTTTACCTACTTCATCTTGCATCATTAAAAATGTCAGGTAAAGATAAGTAAATTGTCTCTCAAAATAAAAACATATATAGAAACTATATCAAGAATATATTTAAGTTAAAAATAATTATGCCAAAAAGATTGTAGCTATATACTTTTATAATATTTCAAAATTTTATATAATTGACTATAATAAGAATGATGGATAGAATTATTAGAAAATAATACATTAATAATTTTTTTTCTTTTTATTAAATCTTTTTTTATGAAATGAGCAAAATTATAAAAGATGCAGAATTTTATCAGAATGATTAACAAAACATCACTTATTATACTTATAACATGATTTGGTCTGATCTCTTTATACTCATATTAATCAAAACATATGTTACACTAATAATATGTTTTAACGATGGGATGTTATACTTTTTAACAATCAAATTTGTCCCCTCGTTAATGTGGATTAAAATTTATCTTTAATGACCGAAAAAATAATTTGTCACTATAAGGTATTTATAACGATAAAAAAATAATTGGTCACTATAAGTGTATTTTAACGACCGGAAAAAAATTTCATCGCCATAAGTATATTTAGACTGACCAGAAAAAATTTTTGGTCACTATAAGTATATTTATAACGACCGAGAAAAAGTTTAGTCACTATAAGTTTATTTATAACGACCGGACTCATTTCCCTTTGTTAAGACATGGTCGTTAAAAGTCTTTTTTCTTATAGTGATTGCTTGAGGGTGTTACCAAGTGTCTATTGATGGTTTTACATTGAATTTTCTAGCATAATTTCACTCTTGAATTGCATGGTTTTACACTAGCACTACACACCCTCTAAGTGTTTGATAAAATGCCCGGTTATGGTTTCTTAAGGAATTGAAGGTCCTATGCAGGTCTTATGAATTGAGATGACTTTATGATGAGGAAATGATGATGAAAGGATGAAGGAATGATGATGAAAAGGAATGTATGTATATGATGATGAAAGGAGTATATATGTATATGATACTATCTCTATAGTGTAGGGGATGACCAAGCCTAGCTCGAGGGCTTGTAGGCTCACGTAACCTATAGAGGGGTTTGTACCTCGATCGCCTAATTTGGGGGTGGTAGGCTCGAGTAACCTTGTTGGGGTTTGTACCCATCAACCATGTTGGGGGTTTGTACCCATCAACCTTGTTGGGGGGTTTGTACTCCATCAACCTTGTTTGGGGGTTTGTACCTCATGCGCCTATTCAAGGAGGTGGTAGGCCTTAGCTTTCAATAAGATTGGTTAATCCTTACACTTACTTTATGATCCATATAAGCATGATTTACTACGAGCATCTTCCATGCATGCCATATTGCTATATGTACTCATTGCCTATGCTTATGCATTTCGATTATGTTACCATCACTTGTTGCATTGTATCCTACATACTTAGTACATTCAAACGTACTGACGCATGCTTTACTTCTACATGATGTCACTATGTAGGAACTGGTGCACCGCTTGATTATCCTTTTCCTCCACGTGGCTAGTATAATTGTCTCTCAAGCTTGTTGGAGAGTCCTTTATTTTGGGGACGTTGCTTATGATATCTTGCTTTGTACTAAGACCATCTTACCTTTATTCATGTATTGACTATGAGGCTGAGCCCAGTTGTTTGTCGTGTCCCCCGCCCTTATCTATATAGTAGAGGTGTTGTTGGACATGTTATGTATCTATGCGGTGAGCTTTGACTCTCTTGTTTCTTGATGATATGATAATGGAAATTTATCCTTACTCGTAATTCCCTTGCTTATGCTTATGTCTTATTGTTATTTTAATTACTTCTGCGGCAAAGGATGTGTAATGATATGTTATGAGGCTTTTTTTGGGTTCTTTCGGGTTCACCATTCGCCAGTCACATCTAGGCCCTAGCTCCGGGGTGTGACAGTACCTAGATAGCTAGATGAATTTTAGCCTATACTCTTTGACCATCATCCCCTCTTGTTTCAGATTCACAAACTCCTCAACCTTCACCTCTCTCAACTCTTGAGGGAAGAAGTGATCGAGAAAGGCACCCTCAAACTCATCCCAGACGGCAGGTTCTGCATCATCACCTCGACTCTCTTCCCACTGATTGTACCAAACATTGGACATATCCTTGAGTTGATAAGCAGCAAGCTCAACTCCCTCAGTCTTAGTCTCATGCATGCTCTTCAACTCCTTCCACATCTCATCAATGAAGTTATGTGGATCCTCCTCAACCTTAGACCCAGTATAGACCGGTGGGTTCATCCTCAGAAAATCCCTCAGTCTAGAAGTAGCTGTGGGCTCATGAGAACTAGAGTAAGGGGCTGGTGAACCCTGATTCCCACTCTGAGTAGCTACTAACTGGGTAAGCATAGCTATAGCTCCCCTGAAATCAACCTTTGTAGTGGGAGCAGGTGGAGCAGTAGGTGTCATAGGAACACCAGTGGTCCTGGGAATTCGGCCTCAGCCCCTCATTTCCATTTGAGAAGGCACCTCTGAAGTAGGTTTCTCGACAGTGCTAGCTGAGGCATTCCTCTGGGTCACTTCACATCTTAGAGGCATGATCTGCAATCACGTAACGCACGAGTCAAAAATGAAGCTTATAGAATTTTCAACTCTATCGCACGAACTTAGATCACAGGAAAGGGTAATAGTTCCAATGTCGTGTAGCAGATCACAGGAAAGGGTAATAGTTCCAATGTCATGTAGCTTCCATTTATGAAGTGGGGTATAAAACACACACATAAACAAGACACGACTTCATAGACTTCCTAAGACTCTTGAACTCTATGCTCTAATACCAAGTTTGTCTTGCCCTGGAAGGGTACCCTTGGCATGGTCGGCACTCAGAGACTATTGCTAGCCCCCGAGAGAACCACTTGGCCTCATCGTCACATCAAACTCGACAGCGGAAGAATAACTCAATGAATAAGCACCAAATATGAGCGTACGTACACATCTAGAAATAACTCTACTGTATCATAGTATCAATGAAAATAGTATAGATGTAGAGACTCATCCAAAACCTCTACTCAAATGTTTATGAAGCCTCTATTCATCAGTCTAGAAATGTCTTATGACAGGCCACGAAAGCCTCAATCAAAGAAAGAAAAGTACTTAAAAATAATGAAAGATAAAAGAGCTCCTCCAGGAGACTAGGAGGGTTCACAGAGCTCGAGTGCAATCAACTCTCTCTTGCCATGGAAAAGGGCGATCAACTCTCTCTTGGATCCATAATAAGTGTCCACTTGCGGGACAAAAGCCGTCCGACTAGCTGTAACGACTATCTTGTGCTGGTAACATAGTTTTGTGGGTTAAAGTAGAAGTATACGTACTCCCCGCTCGGTGCTCGATACTTCTTCCAAGACCAAAATATGTTCAACTCATCAATTAACTCATCATTGACTCATCATCATCATCATAACTCAACTCATGATCATCTCATCATTATCTCATCATCAACTCATAACTCAACTCAATAATTCAATCAATCAACGTAAATTATTAAATAGGCTTAGACTCAAACGATCATTTAGACTTATTCAATCAACTCGTCATGCAATACAATCAAGATATCATATATCATAATGTATGTGACTAATGCAACATACTCCTTATGCTCATGTATACTCAAGTTACTCAACTTAATATGCATCAATTCACTCAATTCAATAGATTCAATTTACCCACATCAATATGCTAAATTTACGTATGAAATTTCATGGAAACACGTAAATTAGGGTTCATACCACCAGGAATGAAAATACATGTATACATCACATATTCATGCTCCTGAAAACATAGGAATTATCTTATGTAATGTAAGGTAAAATAAGACCTCATGATGAATACAAAGATATAGTATTAAAATAAAAGGAATTTCTCAAAAATCTCAACTCTCCTCAAATCATGACTCAAGATAATGGAAAAGGGCGTGTGAAGAAAGGAATCCACACTTTGGTAAGCCTTACATACCTGGAAATTGAAGGAATAATCAAACCTCGATGGCTTCTTATGGTAAAATCAAGAACCTTACTCCTTCTCCTTTCTCCTCTTCTTGCTCAAGAAAACCCTAGGTGAAAATGGAAGAAATATGTCTAAGGATCTGCCTTAGGACTTATATTTTTCCCCAAAAATGGATGAGGGTTAAAGAGAAATGGGTAGGTAAAGGACTAAAATAACCCTTCTTAAAAGCTGTCGAAAGCCCGTTATGACCCGTAAACAGTACTACAACCCCGTAGGACCCCTCGCATAACCCTTTGGCTCAATTTTAGAGATTCTGGAAATTGCTACGAGCCCAAACTACGATCCGTACCCCGACTTACAACCCGTAAGAGAGGTCTTATAGTGCAACTCTACACTGGCAGTCTCCAGTAAAAGGGTCATAACATTTGACTCCGAACTCTAAATAAGGTGAAACTAGTTGCGTTGGGAAGCTAACTCAAAGGGATTTCATTTGGTATACTATGGGACCTTCAATTCTTTTTGTCTAAGAGTTATGGTCATTTATAGTTGACCCTTGCACAATCCAACACTCAAAACACAATTTATAGGATATTCTTGAACTCGTCTAAGTACTAAAGGTCTCTTATGACCCTAATTCACTTCTCACATATAAAAATGAGGCTTGAAACATAGGTACATATGAGGGTAGAGTTATGGAGCATCACAAGAACAAAACCACTTCAATATGGAAGGGATAAAGTGTTACATCCCAACCTAGGTCGTGACCAGTGCCCGATAGGGGCACTTAGACACATACTAACCCGAATTTCCCAATTTATCCGACCTGGAAACCT
>JAABOM020099942.1:0-26625 GCA_011800125.2 Solanum clarkiae | reverse complement strand
ATGATACTTGAAGTAAAACATGCTTATATAGAACATAACATATGTGTAAGAAGAGACCATTAAACTATTGGTGGATCATCACACCCTACCACCCTTGGTGATTGAGATACAAACCACGTCAATAGGTTAGTGGAACGTCGCACCCTACCACCCGTGGTTCCAGAGTACAAATCCCTCCCGATAGGTTAATGGATCGTCGTACCCTACCACCTGTAGTGCCGGAGTACAAACCCCTCGATAGGTTGATGGGTACAAACTCCCAACAAGGTTGATGGATAATCGTACCCTACCACCCATGGTGTCGGAGTACAAATCCCCCAATAGATTATCAAGGTACGAACCCTTTGACAAGGTTACTAGGCGCGCAACCCCCGAGTAGGGCATGTTCACATTCCAACACTATATAGAGAATACCATATAAATACATTCACTTTATCATCATATAGACCTCATATACATGCATTCATTTCATTATCATATCATCATCATGTAGTCATTCAACTCATAAGATATGCATTGGACCTTCAATTCCTCAAGAAACCATAACTGGATATTTTATCAAACACTTAGAGGGTGCGTAGTGCTAGTGTAAAACCATGCAATTCAAGAGCATTATCTTGCTAGAAATCCAATATAAAACCATCAATAGATACTTGGTAATACTCTCAAGCAATATACATGAAAACCCTTCATTAAATCTTACAATAGATCTTGGTTTCATAGCACATAACATAGCAAAACAGTCACAATTTCATAAACCCCAATATAGTGTACAGTGATTTTCATAATAAATAAGACCCATTTGTAAATCAACTTTAAATTATGCAAACTAGAGTAAGAGGAAGCTTGGGTATCATGGGCAGAAGGAACCCATGAAAGAAACCCACACACCTTTGCTTTGGAGATGAACATGATGAAGATTGGAGTGGAGACTTGAAGCTTGAGTGCAATCCCTAAGATCCGAAAAGAGTTTTGAGTCTTGAGTTTGGGAGCAAAATATTTGTCTAAATATTTGAATGAGTATTGGGGAATGTTTAGAATGATATGAGGGTGAAAAATGGCTAAGTATAGGTATTTTCACGTTTGGGCACTTTCGAGGCATATTTTCGAGCACTTTTTGGGGTCGTTACAACAAGCATATTTTACTCCAAGCATTGATCATGCATACCATATTGATATTATATTTATCTATTTCTTATGACTATGCATTTACACTATGCTGCCTTATGTCTTGTTGTATTGCATCCTACATACTTAGTACATTTTAGTACATTAAAATGTACTAATGCACACTCTATGCCTACATGATGTTATCATGTAGGAACTAAAACGCCTCTTGATCATCCTCCACGTGGCTAGTTTTGACATTTGGAAGATAAGCTTTGGTCAGTCTTTATGTCTGGGGACACTAGCTATGCTACTCTTACCACTTGATGTCTCATTATGTTGAACACTTGATACTATGAGGGTGAGCCTGGAAAGCATTTTGGGACCCCGCTCCAATCCATGTTAGAGGTGTTTTTGGAACAATTGATGTACTTATGCTTTGAGCTTTGACTCTTTTATGCTTATCAAATATCAAGACTTCCCTTAGTCCCGCTTTACTTATTCATATCTCTTGTTCTTGTTTATTTTACTTCCGCAACCAAGGATATGTGAATGATATGCGAAGAGGTTTGTTTGGGGTCCCTTTGGGTTCCCATTCACTGTGTCTCGTCTAGACCCTAGGCTTGGGTCATGACATTCCCCTACAGTACTGATCTTAATCTATGAACTATCCTTTTATGACATATCAAACGATCTATGAGTTGTGGTCTGAGATTTCGTAGAAACTTGACTGAAAAATTGTAGCATCGGAGTATTCCCTTTACAATTGCAATCTATGGTTCGTATTTCCATTCACAACTCGTACTGTGGGCTCGTGGTGTCAACTTCTCCTGATATGCATTGGATCCCATCTATGGACTCTAGCTATAGCCCATAAAAATAAGTAAGACTCGTAAATGACCTCATACAACCTCAAATAAGTTCTGTAGTTTTGAACTTCAACCAAACTATGTCTAATCTTAATTTCCTGGAAAACATAATAAACGTACATCAAATCGAACAAAATGCGTTAGAGAACAGACAAAAATCCTAAGTTTTAAGTATCAAAAGTATTATATTTTAGTGACACAGCAATTCCCTCAACTTAAAATCGTTGCTTATCTCTAAGCAACAGACTCAATCTAACACAAAACAACAGTCACACTTATATTAATCAAACAACATCTATCAAATCATAATCAACACAAAACACACTTAGAAAGTTTTCAATCATCAATTCATAATATGATATTTTATCAAATAAGCACATGTAGATTAATGAATGACATAATAACTTTAATAGACAAAGCCACATACATAATCAACAATCACTAAGACAGTCTAAATTAACAATGCTACTCAAGTGCCTCTACAAACAAAGAAGTCCCTTTTTTACACGCATTTTGCCCTTTCAATGCTAGCTACTAAGAAAAAACTCACCCTCACAAATGAATTCAAATGTTGCACACACAATACCACATGTTTTCCCTTATGTTGTCACGACCCAAGCCTAGGGCCTAAACGTGACACAGTGAATGGGGAACTCGAATGGACCCCAATCAAGCCCCTTAACATATCATTATACATCCTTTGTCGCGGAAGCAATATAACAACAATAAGAGTATAAAACAAGGATAAGGGGCTAAAGGAACTCTTCCATATCATAAGACATTAAAGAGTCAAGGGAGAGTCAATCTCATAACATCATTACATAACTTGTCCAACAATACCTCTACACATAGAACTTAGTGGGGGCTAATACAAGCAAGTGGGCTCACCCTCATAGTCAAATCATACAAATAATAGAAAAAGAGTCTTAGCATATCATAAGAGCAAAACACATCATCCTCGGAGTTGAGGACTCACCAACTAGCATGAGAAAGATCGTACTAGCCATGTGGAGGAAAAGGATGGTCAAACGGGGCTCACGTTCCTACATGGTAACATCATGTAGGCATAGAATATGCATTAGTACCTTTGAATGTACTAAGTATGTAGGATGTAATGAAAAAAGAGATAAGCAACATAATTGAAATGCATAAACATAGTCAATGAATAAGCATATAGAAATATGGCATGCATGGATGATGCTTAATAAATCATGCTTACATAGAACATAACACGTTTGTAAGAAGTGACCATCAATATAGAATATCCAAGGCCTACCACTCCCATGGAGTGGCGAATGAGGTACAAACCACTCAACGTGCTTATAGAGGTACATACCCCCTAACATGGTAGCACGGTCCTACTAATACACGGGCGAAGCAATCGAGATACAAACCCCTCAATGTGGTTATTGAGGTACATACCCCCCAATCATGATGGCCCAGGCTTACTACCTCCCGAGTAAGGCAATCGAGGTACAAACCCCTAAATGTGGTTACCCGGGCCTACAACACCCTGAGCGAGGCTTGGTCAAGTCACAATACCATAGAGGAAAATGATACATATATACATTCCTTTCATCATCATAACGTCATTCAAATCATTAGCCATGCTTTAGACTTTCAACAACTCAAGAAACCTTAACTGGATATTTTATCAAACACTTGGCGGGTGTATAATGCTAGTGTAAAAACATGCAATGCAAGTAAAAAATCATGCAAGAAAATCTAATGTAGAACCACCCACAAATACTTGGTAATAGCCTCATATAAGATACATCAAAATGCTTCATCAAATCCCATAATCGATCATAGATTCATAGCTCAAAACATGCTTAAACAGTCATACTTTTACAAAACTCCAACATAGTTCATAGTCAAATTCATAGTAAGTAAGATCCATAAGTAAATGAACTTAAAAATATGAGATTTATGTAAAAAGGAAGCTTGGGCACCACGGGTGAAAGGACCCAATGGTTGAAACACACATACCTTGACTTTTGAAAATTCTTGGTGAAGGTTGGAAATAGAGACTTGAAGCTTGAGTGAAATCCTTAAGACCCAGATGCGTTTTGGGACTTGAAATTTGGGGTTAAATATTTGTTTAAGTATTTAAGAGAGTATTGGGGAATGTCTTGTATGATATGAAGGTGAAACATGGCTAAGTATAGGTATTTTTACGCATGGGAAGGCTTAGGCCCAAGACCTAAAAGCCTTGGAACAAATTGGAAAAACTAGAAACAAAATAACATAAGTCTACATCTTGTCCGCGACGCAGAGGACATTTTTACACAGGTTCGCGACTGCATGCGAATTGATTCTAGAAATCAAATTTTTGGGAAATTAAAATTGTGATTTGTTTTCTCTAAAATTGGGGTTAAACCCATTTCCCACAAAATGTTTTCCCCTGATCAAGAATATGAATTTGGATTTTCGATATCACGCATGAATTTTTAGATATATGAAAATTACGATTCTAGGCACTTCCGAGGCACATTTTCGGGCACTTGTTGTGGTCGTTTCAATATCTCCCCCTTGGAAACATTCGTCCCCAAATGTCAATGAAGCGTACATAAGAAGAGTAATCATGAATAAATCAGCCCCGACAAGAATGCATCAATACACTTAAACACTATTCTAAAAATCTCAATATAAGTGTTAAAATCACCATGAATTTTGTCAATACAAAAATGAATGCATGCAAATGACATAGGGGATAAAACATAAGACTTGAAATCATATAGGGGACTTAGAGTTAGTACGTTAGGCTTGATTAGAATGAAAGAGATAAGGATATTGTTTTTGCATGTCTGCTTCAGTCTCCTATGTAGCACTTTCGACTTGTTGATTCCTCCAAAGGACCTTAACGGAAGCAACATCCTTGTTCCTCAACCTCTTCACTTGTCTGTCAAAGATCTATACTGGAACTTCTTCACAAGTCAAGTTGTCTTCAACAACATCCACAATATTTAATGGGACAATAGCATTCAGATCACTCGCACATTTCCTCAACATAGATACACGAAACACAGGATGAACCAGGTCCATTTCACTAGGCAACTCCAACTCATAGGCTACCTTACCAATCCTCCTCAACACCATATAAGGACCCACAAATCTTGGACTTCATTTACCATTCTAACCAAAATGAACCACACCTTTCATGGGTGACACCTTTCCATAGACCCAATCACCAACATTAAATTCAAGTTCTCTTCTCCTCATATCAGCATAGGACTTTTGACGATTTTGGGCTGTTTTCAACCTTTCTCTAATTAACCTTACCTTCTCCATAGCCTCCATAACTAGATCCGAACCCAACAAAGGCATTTCTCCCACTTCAAAGCACCCAACCAGTGATTTACAACGTCTACCAAAGAAGGCCTCAAAAGGAGCCATACCAATGCTAGAATGATAGCTATTGTTATAAGCAAACTCAATCAATGGAAGACGATCATCCCAACTACCCTTAAGATCCAAAATACAATCCCTAAGCATATCCTCAAGAGTTTTGATGGTTCTTTCGGCTTGGCCATCCGTTTAAGGATGAAAGGCTATAGGAAGCTTTACTTTGGTTCCAAGACCTCTTTGGAAGGACCTCCAAAAGTGTGAAGTGAATTGAGCACCATGATCTGATATGATAGACAAGAGCACCCCATGCACTCTCACCAACTCATGAATGTACTATTTAGTATAGTCTTCGAACCCATAAGTAGTCTTAATCGGTAGGAAATGAGCCGACTTTGTCATCCTATCAACCACAACCCAAATAGAATCAAAACCCTTTCTAGTATTAGGAAACGCAACCACAAAGTCCATGTTAATTTCCTCCCACTTCCAAGTGGGAATCTCTATATATTAGGTTAGCCCACCCGACCTTTGATGCTCGGCTTTGACTTGTTGGCAACTATGATAACCGGATACAAATTTGATAATGTCTTTCTTCATACCACCCCACCAAAATACATCCCTCAAATCTCTATACATCTTGGTAGAACCAAGGTGAATAGAATAAGAAGAATTATGAGCCTCATCAATAACCTTCTCTCTCAATCCATCAGCACTAGGCACACACAACCTACCTTGGTACCTAAGGGCACCATGTCCCCCTTGGGAGAAAACCTCCTCCTTGCCTTCTTTCACCAAGGCCTTCAATTCTAATAAGGAGGGGTCAAGATCTTTCTTTGCTTTTACCTCATCGACCAAGGAAGATTTTGAACCATCAACAACCATAATGCCACCATTACCAACCTCTTCCAACCTAACCCCCAATCTAGTCAACCGATGAACCTCCCTAGCCATCTCCTTGCCCAATTATTAACATGAGCTAGGCTACAAATAGACACCCTACTCAAAGCATCCACCATAATATTAGCCTTACCGGGATAATAATACACACTCATATCATAACCCTTAAGAAGTTATAACCACCTTCGTCGTCTCAAGTTGAGATCTTTTTGAGTGAACACATATTGGAGACTATTATGATCGGTGAACACATCAACATGCACCCCATATAGATAATGATGCCAAATTTTCAAAGCAAATACCACGATGGCCAATTCAAGATCATGAGTAGGATAATTCTATTCATGCACTTTGAGTTGCCTAGAAGCTTAGGCTATCACCTTACCAATTTGCATCAAAACACAACCCAAACCAATGCGGGAGGCATCACAATACACAACAAACCCTTCCAACCCTACTGGTAGAGATAAGATAGGAGCGGACACAAGTTTATCCTTCGAGGTTTGGAGACTCTTTTCACACTCATTGCTCTACACAAACTTAGCATGCTTTTGAGTCAACTTAGTCATGGGAGAGGCAATAGAAGAGAACCCATTCACAAACTTTCGGTAGTAACTCGCTAAGCTCAAGAAGCTTCTAATGTCCGATGGGGTCAATGGTCTAGGTCAATTTCTAATCATATATTCTTTTTAGGCCCACCTTAATACTATCTCCCCACACTACATGACCTAGAAAGGTAACCTCTTTCAATCAAAATTCACACTTCTCATATTTAGCATACAACTTGACTTCTCTCAATCTTTGTAGATCTACCCTCAAATGAGCCACATGCTCCTCCTCACTATGAGAATAGATTAAAATATCATCAATGAAAACCACCACAAACAAATCAAAGTAGGATTTAAAGAATTTATTCATAAGATCCATAAATATGGCGGTGCATTGGTCAACCCAAAAGACATAACCACAAACTAATAATGCCCATACTTAGTCTGGAAGGCCACCTTGGGAATGTCACACTTCCGCACCTTCACTTGATGATATCCGGATCGAAGATCAATCTTAGAGAAGTAACTAGCCCCTTGAAGTTGGTCAAATAAATCATCAGTCCTTGGGAGAGGATACTTATTCTTGATAGTAACCCTATTAAGTTGCGGTAATCAATACATATTCTAAGGGACCCATCCTTCTTCTTCACAAACAACACCAGTGCACCCCAAGGTGATTGGCTAGGCCTAGTAAAACCCTTCTCCAATAAATACCTCAATTTCTCCTTCAACTCCTTTAACTCCGCCGGGGCCATACGGTAAGGGGGAATAGAAATGGGTTGAGTATCGGGAAGGAGGTTTATACCAAAGTCTATTTCCCTTTCGGGAGGAACAATGGGAAGGTCACTAGGAAAGACATCAAGGAACTCATTTACCACCGAAACCGACTCTATAGGAAGGACTTTGGACTCCATATCCTTAACCCTCACAAGGTGATAAAGACACCCCTTAAAGATTAACTTTTGGGCTTCAATGCACGAGATAAACTTACCCATGACCATCTCATCATGACTTTCCCACTGAAGGACGAGTTCATTTGGAAATTGGAATTTGACCCTACAGGTTCTACAATCAATAGAGGCATTATGCATGCAACCAATTCATCCCATGAATAACACCAAAATCAACCATATCCAACTAAACAAGATCACAAGGCAATATTTTATGCAATATGCAAATGGGACAATTTCTATAGACCTATTTAGAAAAAATAGATGCACCAATAGGAGTAGATACCTCATAAACAATTCGGGCTCAACATGGAACTTTTTGGAAATAACAAGAGTAGCAAAAGAAAGATTGGCACTTAGGTATATCAATGCAAAGACATCAAAATCAAAGACTTTTAATATACCGGTGACGATATTGTTAACCTCATCAACCCTTTGCATCCCATGAAGAGCATAAAATTGATTATTCTTTGGGGCACCACCTTGTTGGCCTCCTCTACCTAAAGGAACTGCATTAGCACCCCGGCCTTGAGGATGAACATCTTTACCCTTGTAGCGATTTCGATGGTAATCTATCGCATTATGCCCCACCTCCCCACAACCATAACAAGCATTAGTATTCCTCAAGCATAGGCCACTATGACCCCTACCACATCTTGGACACATATCATTAGGACCCAGACCACCATCACCTTGGGCCTTAGGGATGTAATTAGAAAACCTTCTATTAAAAGCATGGGAAGATGCTTTGCCTTGATGAAACTGGCCACCTTTGCAACTTTGGAACTTACCCTCAAAATGGGCCCTTTTGGCCTCATGTCCCCTTCTCTTCCTCAACTTTTCTTCCTTCACTTGTTTGGCATAAGTCATCAAGTGGGATAAGTCCATGTCACTAATAAACATAGCGGATCGGCACTCCTCACTCGCCAAGTCGGATACACCCATCATGAACTTGTTCATTCTAGACCATGGGTCGGCAACCAAGTGTGGAGCATATTTAGAGAGTTGGTTGAACTTGAGGGCATACTCCCTCATACATATAGATCCTTGTTTTTCATAAACTCCACCATTTTGGCCTCTCTAAGCTCAAGAGGAAAGAACCGGTTGAGGAAGTCTGCCTTAAGCTCCTCTCATAGAACCATATTATTGTTCCCTTTCTCCTCCTTCCATTGTGTGTGCCATATTTAAGACACCCCTTGAGTTGGTAAGCCGCCAACTCCGCCTTCTCTTCCGACCTCACACCCATGATAGCCAATACTTTGTATACCTAATCAATTAATTCTTAAAGGTCCTCATCCACCTTAGACCCATTGAACTCTGGTGGGTTCATCCTCGTGAAGTCCCTCACCCGAGATGCCAGAGGAGCATGAGGGGCTTGGGCCTCTTGGTTGGCTTGGTTAGCTAAAACTTGAACTAGCAAAGTGAGAGCATCCTGGAGCTCACCATGAGCTAGTTATTCCTCGGGTGTGAGGGCTCTTCTTCCTCTTGTGTTAAGCATGATCTAACGTAGCAAAGAACAATCGTTAGCGAGGAAAACCTTACCTTAACTTCTATAGCATGACATAGAGTAAGAAGAAGGGAAACATTTCCTAAAACATCTCAGAGCCTCTTTATCATAGTTGTGGTGCACAACGCAACCATGAATAAGACTCTAATAGATGCGATGTGTTGGATGCGAAGGACCATTAACAACCTAGTGCTCTGATACCAAGTTTTTTGACGACCCAAGCCTAGGGCCTAGACGTGACACGACAAATGGGGAACCCGAAGGGACCCCAATCAATCCTCTTAACATATTATTACACGTCTTTGGTTACGTAAGCAATATAACAACAACAATAGTTAAAGCAAAGATAAGGGACTAAGGGAACTCTTCCATATCATAAAACATTAAAGATCAAGGGAGAGTCAATCTCATAGCATCATTACATAACTTGTCTAACAACACCTCTACATATAGAACTTAGCGGTGGCCAAGACAAGTAACCGGGCTTACCATCATAGTCAAATCATACAAATAAAGGAAAAAGAGTCTAAGCATATCATAAGAGCAAAAGACATCATCCTTAGAGTTGAGGACTCGCCAACTAGCTTGAGAGAGATCGTACTAGCTATATAGAGGAGGAGGATAGTCAATCGGGGCTCGGGGCTCCAGTTCCTACATGGTAACATCATTTAGGCATAGAGTATGCGTTAGTACATTTGAATGTACTAAGTATGTATGATGCAATGCAACAAGAGATAAGCAATATAATCGAAATGCATTATAGGCAATGAATAAGCATATAGCAATATGACATGCATGGATGATGCTTAGAGTAAATCATACTTACATAGAATAAAATACATGTGTAAGAAGTGACCATCAATATAGAATATCCAAGGCCTACCATACCCTTGGAGAGGCGATTGATGTACAAACCCATCAACGTGGTTATTGAGGTACACACCCCCCAACATGGTAGCACGGGCCTACTACCTCCCAAGCGAGGCAATCGAGGTACAAACCTCTTAATGTGGTTATTGAGTTACATACCTCCAATCATGGTAGCACGGGCCTACTACCTCCTGAGTAAGGGAATTGAGGTAAAAACTCCTCATTGTGGTTACCTGGCCTACAACCCCCCGAGCGAGGCTTGGTCAACTCACAATATCATAGAGGAAAATAACATATATATACATTCCTTTGATCATCATAACATCATTCAAATCATAAGCTATGCTTTAGACCTTCAACATCTCAAGAACCTTAACCGGACATTTTATCAAACAGTAGGTGGGTGCGCAATTCTTGCGAAAAACCATGCAATTCAAGAGTGAAATCATGCAAGAAAATCCAATGTAAAACCACCCACCAATACTTGGTAACACCCTAATTCAAGATACATCAAAAACCTTCATCAAATCCCACAATGGATCATAGATTTATAGCTCAAAACATTCTTAAATAGTCACACTTTACAAAACTCCAACATAGTTCATAGTCAAATTCATAGTAAGTAAGATCCATAAGTAAATCAACTTAAAAAATGATATTTAGGTAAAAAGGAATCTTGGGCACCATAGGTGAAAGGACCCAATGGTTGAAACTCACATACCTTGACTTTGGAGAATTTTTGGTGATGGTTGGAAATAGAGAGTTGAAGCTTGAGTGAAATCCTTAAGATCCGGATGAGTTTTGCGACTCGAAATTTGGGTTGAAATATATTTTTAAGTGTCTGAGAGAGTAATTGGGAATGTCTTGTATAATATGAAGGTGAAATATGGCTAAGTATAGGTATTTTCATGCATGGGAAGGCTTAAGCCCAAGTCCCAAAAGCCTTGGACCGAACTGGAAAAACTGACAACAAAATAACATAGGTCCGCATCTGGTCTGGGATGAGGACCCCAATGCAGAGGACATTTTTACACAGGTTCGCGACGGCTATGCTTTGCGATACCAGCGTGGATCAATTCTAGAAATCAAATTTTTGGGAAATTAAAATTGTGATTCATTTGCTCTAAAATCGAGTTAGACCCATTCCTACTCAATTTATCTCCCTGATCAGGAATATGAAGTCAGATTTTTTATATCACACACGAATTTTTAGATATATGGAAATTACGATTTCAGATACTTTCAAGGCACATTTTTAGACACTTTTTGGGATAGTTTCATATATTCTATACCGTGACTTTCAAACAGTCGAATTACGATCACTATAGGACTTTGTCAGCTTGTAACATAGGTTTGGGGATAGGAGTGGTATATTTTGGGAATAGTGACTACTTTGGCCCTCTTTGGTACTGCGCTACTCTGACTTACCCTATCCAACCTTACTAACCATGACTTGTTTTTTCCTTCTTTTATTCCCCTAGAACCTTGGGTATAGTACTATGCTTTTGACACTGATTATTCTACTCTTTTGTCATTTTTCTTCTTTTATTCTCTTGCTTTTTCGTTTTGACATTCGCCTCACACCCTATTTACATTCCCCTTTTTTGTTTGTGTTACTCTTCTCACTTTCCATACCCCATTGTTTTTGCCTTCCTTAATGGTAGTCACCCTCAACTTAAGCATTTTTCCTGAGTTAAAATGCATATTGTTCTACAATAAACCAAAGCCACTTATGATAGCCATCTCAACTTAGGCATTTTTCCTGTGTTGAGGTACACATTGTCCAAGAAGGGACCAAGGCCAAAGTGAAGATTCGAATAGGCAGTGGGGAAGGTGCCTTTGGTAATTACAATGAAAGGGTACACTTAAGGCTCAAAAGTTTGGATCAAGGGATCATATAATTCATTTGATTGATTATTTAGGTTAATTGAAATATTTTGAAACACAACCCATGATCCTTTCCTAACCAACTATCCTATGGATTTGGTACAGACTAACGGGGCAATTTCTAGATTAATGCGTAACATAAGAACAATACAATAATCTCACACTCTCCTGGCACTGAGTTAACTATCAGCCTAGGTGTACAATTCATGCTTTTTAGCTTAAGTTAGACTTATCCTATCAATATCAGTAATGTCGTTAAAAGATCCTTCACATTTACTATATAAACTACCACATAGAACATCAAAATAAAATGGAGGGGTCTCATTTTTCACTACAAGTCAGTAGATGTCATAGATTTCATTAAAGTATGATACTATTACTACTTTAACAACCTAAACACGTCAATTTAATAGAAAGTAATGGTCATTAGGGAAAGAACACAAGCAAGAAAATCTTACGGATTCCAAAAATAAGTAGTAGGGCCCTTTGTTACCCAGACTTCACCAATGAACATAAATACCTCCACCCCATCGAAAAAGAGTGTGCATTGCCCTCAATGCACTTAACAATGTATACACACAAAGGACGGGGCTAAAGAAACATATCTATGGTGCCTAAGCACTAGTGTCAGGTTGTGTAGACTCACCTAGTGCATCTCAGGTGACCTCCTCTGATACCACCGATGATGATTTGGCACCTCTAGCTTGTTGCCGCTCTCTCTCCTGCATGAGCTTCTTGTCCAACATAGATGCCCGTCTAGCTGCCTCCAACCTATGGTGCTCTCTCTTGTGAGCCCGTCTTACAGAGATCTCAGTTGTTCCATCAGAAAAGTACGATCGCTTTTCAAAGGCCGATGTAGGGGCATCCTCTGCAAACATATCTAATACAATTGGTGTTGTATATGAGGGATTGGAAGTTTTCATGACCTGACTAGGGCCTAGGAGTGACATGGCGAATAGTAACCCGAGAGTTCCCAGACAAGCCTCATAGTATCCACGTACACATCATTAATTTGGAAGCGTATAATAAGACAGTAAACACATAGTTTTAAGGGACGGAAAAGTATGACTCACTCTATGGGGATGTCATAGGGATAGGGATTTGCATGGATTTATATAGAACATAGCACATAAGAACTAAGGAGCATATTAGTATGACTCATGCTATGGGGATAGAAGGGACTTAGGACTTTCCACATTGCGCATCTCACCATAAGCATATCATCATGTCATCAACATCAAGACATAGCCATAAACATAATCTCCATAAGCAAATAGCATAATATAAAATAATCCGTACATAGAGTTTTACATATTGTCCAACAATGCCTCTAAGTCATAGAATAGGACGGGGGCCAAGACATGTCCCTGGCTTACCCTCAAAGTAAAGACATAAGCGAAAGTAGCATAATATGTAGATAGAAGGTAGTTATACTTGAATGATACGACTCGCCATAGGTAACTCTCAACAATCCAAGCTAGTCGTCAACAGTTGGATGAAGATAATATCTGGTCCCTATATGGTTAGATCATTTAGGCAAAGAGTATGCGTTAGTAAGTTTGATATACTAAGTATGTGGTATATAATGCATATGAACTCATTAAACCTACATATAATGTTAGATGACAAGTGCACATATATAGAAAAAAAGTATATAAGAAAGAATAATATATCAATATACCATGAAATCCATCTTATGATGCATCGATATCGCCCAAGTTACACCTCTTTTTTGAAGATAAAGCAATCGTTGTGAAGAAATAGAACCTAACCAAGGTTAGGGTCAAACCAAAGGGAATACTGTAGACATAAGAGAATTCATTTAATGCAATTTGAGTGATTAACCACTTTATCTCCCCAAGGGGGGGATGGATTTGTAGTAATAACTAGAAAAGTAAACCTAACTAACACAAGAGTTTAACCAATATGGAGGAAAACTAGGGTTTTGTGTTCCCCATGATTCCCTAACTTAGTATCACCGGATAACCTAATTCTTTTCTAGTATGTAGCATGTAGAAAGGTATGTTAAGTTCACCAAACCCTTTGGTCCAGGGGAGCAGCGAATTCACTATGTGACTTGGTCAATCTCCACAGTGACATTACTAACCCTTACTTATTAGTCCCAGTACAACCTCCCCTTGGCCCAGTTCGGTTGATTAGATGAGAACACATCCATCGAATCCTATTAATTAATCTCTTTTACTATTCATTACTATACTAGTCCAGTCAGTAACACTAAGCGAGTTGTAATGTTGGCCACTACTAGAAAATATGCAAAACAAAGAGAGTTAATTCATATATATATGCACGCTTTCCGAGAATTTTGATTTATCCGATTTTACCTTATTAGTTTTTTCATGGTCCCCACAACCTTAGTTATTGATTTACATACTCATGATTTGTGTAGATGGAAGACTTATGAATTGGAATAACATAATAGAACACTTGCCCAATTGAATTAAACACAAGTAAAATCCTAACTTCAATGAGAATCACAAGATTAAAAAATCAAATCAAAGTACAAGTGTTTCTCAAAACTCTCTAATGTTTTCTCTACTCAATCTCACTATTTTTCTGTAAACTACTCGAACTCTCTAAGAAAAATAACCTAAAAACCTATTTATAATATTTAAAATACAAGTCCTAAACAAAAGAGGATAACTGGGTCGACACGCTTCACGAACTGCTTTACGGGCCGTGTTGTGTTTCATGACACGTAATCGGGTGCTCATACATTATTGCTGCAAAATTGGACTTGTGTTCTGCGACACCCCTCTATAGCATGTAAAGTGTTCTATGGCCCGTTGGGGGTTTCGTCTGATGGAACTTCAAAAAATCCTTTTTCTCTGATCCTCCGGGCACAAAGCGCGATGTACGACCCATAAATTTGTCACGGCCTTTCTGCATATTCTTAAAACAAACTTCAGAAAGTCAGCCCAGTCACAACTCGAGCCTTGGACCTAGATGTGACACGGTGAATGGGAACCCCAAGGGACCCAAGAAAGCCTCTTAGCATATCAATTACACATCCTTGGTCGCATAAGCAAAATAAAATACAACAATAGATATAATTAAAGGGGAGCGGGACTAAGAAAAGTCTTTGATAAAGGTAAAAGCATATAAGAGTCAAGCTCATAGTATAAGTACATCATAATATCCAACAACATCTCTAACATGGAATGGAGCGGGGGCTAAGACACTCTCCGGACTCACCCATATAATAATAAGTGCTTAACATAAAGAAGTCTTAAAATAGCAAGAATAATGTAAATAGTGTCCTCGGACTTAAGGACTCACCAAAGCTTATCTCCGAAGTATAAACTAGCCACGTAGAGGATGATCAAAAGGTACTCCGGTCCCTAATGGTAATATCATATAGGCATATAGTATGCCTATATATTCAAAATGCATAATCATGAGTAATAAATATACATCATTTCAATATGGCATGCATAATCAGTACTTGTAATAAGACATGCTTGTAAATCATTCAACTTACATAGTATGCCATACATAAGTAGGAAGAGACCCTAACTGACATGAGTAAGACCAAACGAGCTACAACTTAGAATCTCGATGACTACCCCTCATCGGTAAAGAGGTGTTCTACTTGCCAAGGTAAACCATAATTAACCTTACAGAAACATGACCCATTTCGTATGAAGAAACCCTCCTTACCGGAACATGACCCATTTTGTAAAGGATTTCATGATAAAGTACACTAGATGAATCCACTAGAATAGCAAGGGTAATAATCATAATCCTATGTTGGCACATAGTTTGAAGAAAGAAGCATGGACCCATGAAGATAGTTCATGCCGACATTGTCACGACCCAAGCCTAGGTCCTAGACGTAACACGGTGAATGGGAACCCGAAAGGACCCAAACAAGCCTCTTAGCATATCAACCACATATCGTTGTTTGCGGAAGCAAAGTAAACAACAACAAGAGATATAATAAAAAGGAAAACAAGACTAAAGGAAGTCTTTGATAATCACAAAAGAATAAGGAGTCAAGCTTATAGTATAAATGCATCATAATATTCCAATAACACCTCTAAACATAGAATGGAGCAGGGACCAAGACACTTACGTGCTCACCCTCATAATGTCAAATGTTCAATATAAAGAAGTCTTAGAAATAGCAAGAGAAAGAAGATAATGTCCCCGAACTTGAGTACTCATTAAGCTTATCGTCGAATAATCTAACTAGCCACGTGGAGGATGATCAAGAGAAGCTCCGGTCCCTACATGGTAATATCATGTAGGCATAGAGTATTCGTTAGTACGTTGGATTGTACTAAATATTTAGGATGCAATGCAACAATACATAAGCCAATATAGTCAAAATGCATAGTAATAGGCAATAGATGAGCATAATCTCAATATGGCATGCATGATCAATGCTTGAAGTAAAATATGTTTATAAATCATTTAACTTGCATAGAACATGGTATATATGTGGAAAGAGACCTCAACTGACAAAGAATAAGACCAAGCGAGCTACAACTTGGAATCCTAATAATTACCCCTCACGGGTAAAGAGGTGGTCTACTTGCCAAGGCAAACCATACTTCATCTTATAGGAGCCCGTCCCATTTTGGAGAAGTAACCCCCTTTATGAGAACTCATGCCATTTTGGGGTGGATTTCATTGAGAAGTGCACTAAATGGATCCAGTACTAAAGCAAGGGTAAAGTATACTCCTATGTTGGCACATAGTTTGAGGAAAGGAATATGAACCAAAGAAAATAGTCCATGCCACATCCAATATATCGGTGCTAAGCCTAATCCCACAAAATAATTGAAATAATCATACTTTAGCAATTTGTAAGAAACATGAAAACTTGACATAAGTAGCTCTAAAACATCTTTGACGTCTAATTGTGAGCCTAACTTGAAAACATAAGAATAGACCATCACTAAACATTACCCTTGCATTAACATCAAAGGCCACAAGAGGTAAAATCTTTGAAAAAGGGCTAAATCTGGCATTTACAATATCATAGACATTTTCATGAATTCAATACATTTTTGAAAGCCCCAACATTATCATAAGTCACTTGACACATAAAACATGTAATAGATCATCAATAACTCTAAGAATCCTTGTCAAGACATTTTATCAAACACTTGGTGGGTATATAATGCTTGTTCAAAATCATGCAATTCAAGAGTATAATAATATGAGAAAACTCAACACAGATCAGCCCACCAACATATAGTAAAACCCTCATATAGAATACCTTGAAATCCGTCATCAAATCTCATTATAGATCATAGTTTCATAGCTCAAAACATACATAGTCTCAATAAAAAAAACCCATTCATAGTACAAGCTTGAAATAGATAGTCATGTATAATAAATCAACATTTCATAAAACTCCAACGTAATTTATACTCATAATCTATAATAGAAGATACCCATAGGTAATACAACTTTGAAAATATGCAATTTTCATAAAAATGGATATTGGGCTCCATGGGTGAAAGGACCCAATGGATGAAACCTACATACCTAAATTTGGGGATTCCTTGATGAAGACTTAAAGAGAACTTGAAGCTGGAATAGAGTTCTTGAGATTCGGAGTTATGCTTGAGACACTTGAATTGGGATGAAATATTTGATTAAGTCTTGGAGAGGGTTTTGAGAGAGTCTTGAGTGATATAGAGTTGAAAAATGGCTAAGTATTGGTGTTTTCGTGCATAAGTGGGCGTGGGGCTATGACCCCAAGGCCCTTGGGCGGAAATGAAACAAACCAAGGAAAATAATACACTACTCCACAGCAATTCTGCAATGCGGACCCATCGCGCAGTTCTGCAATGCGGACCCATCGCGCAGTTCTGCAATGCGGACCCATCGCGCAGGCAACTCCAACACTGATCCGCACTCCTGGCGCATTGCGATCAGGGCGTGGATGGCTACTGGAAATCGAATTTTTGTGAAAATTATTTTTCGCTACAGGTCCTCTAAAATCGGAGTTATACCCATTTCCCATTCAATTTTTTCTATGATAAAGAATATGAAGTCAAATTTTTGATATCGCGCACGGATTTTGAGATATATAGAAATTACTATTATGGGCATTTTCGAAGCACATTTTTGGGGCATTTCAGTATCTTCCCCTTGGGAACATTCGTCCCTGAATGTCAAAGAAAAATACATAAGAAGTATTCATAGTATTTCAGCTTGACATGAATGCACCAAATGTATTTAAACAATATTTTCAAAAATCTCAACATGAGTATCAAAAATCACCTTAAACTTGTCAACACAAACATGAATGCATGCAAAAAGGCATAAGAGCTGAAACTTAAGACTTGAAATCATATAGGAGACTTAAATTAGTACCTTCAGCTTGAGTAGAGTGGAAGAGATATGGGTATCGCTTTCTCATTCCACCTCGGCTTCCCATGTGGCATTTTCAACTTGTTGCTTCCTCCAAAGGAACTTGACGGAAGCTACATCTTTGTTTCCCCACCTCTTCACTTGTCTATCCAAAATCTCTATCGGGACCTCCTCATAAGTCAAATTTTCTCCCATAACATTCAAGGGCACTATGGCACTTGGGTCTCTCCCACACTTTCTTAACATGGACGTCTTCTCGGATGAACCATGTCCATGTCCATAGGCAACTCCAACTCATATGTAACCTTACTCATTCTCCTCAAAACTTTATAAGGACCCACAAACCTTGGGCTTAACTTCCCCTTCTTGCCAAATTGGACCACACCCTTCATGGATAAGACCTTCAAATAAACCCAATCACTAACCTTAAACTCAAGATCTCTTCTCCTCACATCGGAATATGACTTTTGTCTACTTTGGGCTGTTTTCAGTCTCTCCCTAATCAACCTCACCTTCTCCAAGGTTTCCATGACCAAATCCGGACCTAGCAAAGTCATTTCCCTCACTTCAAACCACCCAACCGAGGATCTACAACTCCTACCATAAAGAGCTTCAAAAGGAGCCATACCAATACTTGAGTGGTAGCTATTGTTGTAAGCAAACTCAATGAGTGGAATGTCACGACCCAAACCTAGAGCCTAGACGTGACTGCCTAATGGGAACCCAAAGGAACCCCAAACAAGCCTCACAGTATATCATTACACATCCTTGATCACGGAAGCAATTAAAATAACAATAAGGGATAAGCATAAACAAGGGGAAGTAGGACTAAGGGAGAGCTAGAGAAAGAGAGTAATACTTAAATACCATAGATGAGTCAACCTCAAGCATAATACACAACTTGTTCAACAACACCTCTAAACATAAATACTTAGTGGGGGCCAAGACAAAGTAATCGGGCTCACCCTTAAAGTCAAAATAACAAGAAAGAAGAAAGTATCAATACATAGCATAAGAAACAATGACCAACGTCCCCAGAATGAAGGAATCACCAGCAAGCTTGAGTGAAACCGTACTAGCCACTAGGTGGAGATGCTCAAGCAGGGCTGCGATTCCTACATGGTGATATCATGTAGGAATAGAGTATGTGTTAGTATATTGGAATGTAATAATTATGTGGGATGCAACGGAATAAGAGATAGGCGATGTAATCAAAATGCATAATCATAACAAGAGATAGTATGTTAGTAACATGGTATGCATGAAACAATGATTGTAGTAAAACATGCTTGAAAATAATCATTCTTACATAGGTTTGTTTAACCCAATAAGATAACATGATTAGATCATCCAAATACCTTGTACTAGAGGGTGAGGGATTCAGCATGAGTCATTACCCCTTCTAGTAGGTAATGGGTGCTACATGAGTAATGAATAACACATGAGGGTAAAAGGTAGCATAAGTCATAACCCCTACATGTGTGCTTATGAGGGTAAGGCATTCCACATAGTTCATAACCCTTACATATGAGTGTATTTCATAACCTCAAATCATACATGAGGGTAAGGAGTACAACATAGTTCATAACCCCTACATGTTAATATGAGTGCATGCCATAACCTTAAATGAGTACTTAGTATAACCCCAAATCATACACGAGCATAAGGAGTATCACATAATTCGTAATCCCTACATGTAGACATGAGTAAGTGAATAGCATAACTTCGTACATGAGGGTAAAGTGTACAACATAATCCATAACCCCTACATGTAGGAATTGGACTTGCACTAGAGGGTAAAACACATAGCATAATTCATAACCTTTTTTAGTAGGCTTCACAATAAACAAGAATATAAACCTTAGTATAAGAACCTCATAAATCATCAACAATTCCTAAGAACATAACAATATGAGAGTCTAACAATTCACTTGCAATACCATAGGTGCTTTACAAGATTAAACACACATATATACATTCCTTTTCATCATCATATAATTATCATAATATCATTCAACTCATAAGACATGCACTGGGCCTTCAATTACTCGAGAACCTAGCCGTACATTTTATCAAACACTCAGAGGGTGTGTAGTGCTAGTATTAAACCATGAAATATAGAGATGAAATCATGCAGGAAAATCCATTGTGAAACCATCAATCAACACCTTGCAACACCCTCAAGCAATATACATCAACCCCCTCCTCAAATCTTACAATAGATCCAAGACTTATAGCTCAAAACATAGCAAAACAGCCACAATTTCACATAACTTTAACATAGTGTGCAATGATTTTCATAATATGCAAGACTCATTTGTAAATAAACTTTAAATCATGCAATTTTTTAAGAAAAGAAAGCTTGGGTATCAGGGGCGAGAGGAACCCATGAAAGAAACTCACATACCTTAGCTTTTGGAGAAACCTTGAAGAAGATTGGAGATGGAGACTTGAAGCTTGAAGGAGAATCTTTAGATTTGGATGAGGGTTTGAGACTTGAATTTTGAGATAAATATAAGACTAAGTGTTTGAGTGAGTATTAGAGAATGTTTAAGATGATATGCGGGTGAAATATGGCTAAGTATAGGTAAAAACATATTTGGGAACACTTAGGCCCAAGACTCAAAAGTCTTGGACTGCAAGAAAAATAACTGGGCAGACTTTACACAGGTCTGCATCGTGGACCTGTCGCAGAGACTAAGTTTTCACATGTCTGCGATAGCTATGCATCGCGGCACTAATGCGAAACGATTCTAGAAATTAAAATTTTGAAAATTTGAAATTATGATTCGATTGATCTAAAGTCAAGGTTAGACTTTTTTTCCCCCTAATTTTGACTCCCTGAACAAGAATATGAAGTCGGATTTTTTATATCACGCACAGATTTTGAGATATATGGAAATTAAGATTCCGGGCATTTTTAGGCGCATTTTCTGACACTTTTTGGGGTCGTTTCAATATCTCTCCCTTGGGAACATTCGTCCCTGAATGTCAAAGAAACATATATGAGAAGAGTAACCATAAACAAATCATCCCCAATAAGAATGCAATAATACATCTAAAACACCATTCTCAAAATATTAGCGTAAGTGTCAAAAATCACCACGAACTTGTTAACATAAACATGGATGCATGCAAATGATATAGGGGCTGAAACATAAGGCTTGGAATCATGAAAGTACTAGACATATCATCATAAGCTCGAATAGAAATGAAAGAGATACGGATGTTGTTTCTCCATGCCTGCTCCCCGAAAGACACTTTCGATTAGACGAACCTTCCAAAGAGCCTTATGGACACCACCTTCTCATCAATCAACCTTGAACACACACACCAACCACTTAGCACCAATTCACCATCTCCCCCTTGGGAGAAAACCTCTAACTTTATCAAGACAGAAATCAACGCCTTACTTAGATAGACCCCTTCAACCATAGAAGATTCGGGACCATCAAATCCATTACACCACCATTCTTAACCTCGTCCACCCTAGTCAACCGATGAACACCTCCAACCACCTTCTTGTCACGCAAAGGTATCCACTTTCCATAAATAGCAAACAACCTCACCTCCTCCGAATTCATAATATCACCCTCAAATGATTCATAAGTTCTCCCTCACTATCGAAAAAACCAACAAATCATCACCAAGAACCACCACAAACTTAGCAAGGTAGGGATTAAAGACACTATTCATGAGACCTATAGACATGACCAGTGCATAGGTCAAACCAAAAGACACACCCTAAATTCAAGATATCGGAAAGGATATTAAGGACTCATTGATCACCAGAAACAACTCAATAGAAATAACTTGGGTTCACCACCCCTCTAACTATTACGAGATGAAAAATGCAATCCCTAGAGATCAATTGTATCTTAAAATAAGAAATTGACTTATCCTTTCACTACCACTCAAAGGCGGGTTTAAAATGGAATTATGATTTAACTCTACGGGCCCCACCATTTATGGAGACACAACATGCATGCTACTAATCCAACCCAAGAATGACATAAAATCCACCACATCGAATTCAACATGCATGCTACCAATCCAACCCAAGAATGACATAAAATCCACCACATCAAATTCAACAAGGCACAATGCAAGACCTAATGCAATAAGAATACGGAGCAATACCGATGATCTTCTAACAACAATAGACTCAACAAAGGTGTAGACACCAAAGGTTCACATAACCACCCGGGACACACATGAAGCCCAAAAGCAACAAGAGGAAAAAAATAAAAGGAATAGGAACACCTGAACCTTCCCATGCATACACATCAAAGTCAAAGAAACTCATCTTGGCCTTGAGAACGACCCTCCTTGCCTTTGTTTCGGATCTAAGGGCAATCAATAACCTTGTGACCTTCCTTCCCACACCCATAACATTCTCTTGAATTTTTTAAGCATTTGCCATGATTATGCCTTTCACATTTTGGGCATTTTGGAAAACTCATTCCACCATCGCCTCCTTGGAACCGATCTCCCTCAAACCGAGCCCTCTTGGACTCTCCACTACTTTTCTTTCTAAGATTCTCCATCTCCATTTATTTGGAAAAGGACATCAAATAGGACAAGTCCATATCATTAATCAACATAGCGGACCAACATTTTTCACTTACCAAGTCAAACACACCCTTCACGAACTTGTTCATTCTAGCCCTTGGGTTGGCAACCAAGTGAGGGGCATACTTAGAGAGTTGGTTCAACTTGAGGGAATACTCCCTCACACTCATTTACCCTTGTCTCAAATTCATGAATTTCACCAACTTGGCTTCCCTAAGCTCAAGAGGGAAGTACCGACCAAGGAAAGCCGCCTTGAACTCCTCCCAAAGCACCACATTGTGGATTCCCTTCTCCTCCCTCCATTGGTTGTACCATGTATGTGCTACCCTCTTGAGTTGGTAGGCTGCCAATTCTGCCTTATCTTCCAATATAATACCCATGATGGCCAATACCTTATAAATCTCATCAACAAACTCTTATGGATCCTCATCCTTCTTTGACCCATAGAACTCTGGCGGTTTCATCCTCATGAAGTCTCTCACCCGAGAAGCCGGTGTAGGGGCATGAAGGGGTTGGGCCCCTTGGTTGACTTGATTGGCCACAACTTGAGCAAGCAAAGAGAGAGTCTCCTGAAGCTCCCATTAGCCTGTTGTCCCTTGGGAGCATGGGCTCTTCCTCCTCTTGGGTTAGGCATGATCAACTAGCATGGTAAAGAACAATTGTTAGCGGGGAAAAACTTACTTCAACTCTATAGCATGACTTAGAACATGAAGAAGGAAAATATTTCCTAAAACGTATCATAGCCTCCTACTCATAGTTGTGGTGCACAACACGACCATGAATAAGTCTCTAATCGATGTGATGTGTTAGACTTCGAGGATCTAACAACCTAGTGGTCTGATACCACCTTTGTCATGACCCAAACCTAGGGAGAGGCCTAGACGTGACCGGCGAATGGGGAACTCAAAGGAACCCCAAACAAGCCTCATAGCATATCATTACACATGCTTGGTCGTGAAAGCAATAAAAATAAAAATAAGGGATAAGCATAAACAAGGGGAAGTGAGACTACGAGAGAGATAGAGAAAGAGAGTAATACTTAAATACCATAGATGAGTTAAGCTCAAGCATAATACACAACTTGTCCAACATCAGCTCTAAGCATAGATACTTAGCGGGGGCCAAGACAAAGTAACCAGGCTCACCCTCATAGTCAAAATAGTAATAAACAAGAAAGTATCGATACATAACATAAGAAACATAGACCAACGTCCCCGAAATGGAGGACTTACCAACAAGCTTAAGTGAAACTGTACTAGCCACGTGGGTGGAGATGCTCAAGCGGGGCTCTAGTTTCTACATGGCGATATCATGTAGGAATAGAGTATGTGTTAGTACATTGGAATATATTAAGTATGTGGGATGCAATACAACAAGGGATAGGCGATATAATCAAAATGCATAATCATAACAAGAGATAGTATGTTAGCAACATGGCATGCATGAACAATGATTGTAGTAAAACATGCTTGAAAATAATCATTCTTACATAGGTTGTTTAACCCAATAAGATAACATGATTAGATCATCCAAATACCTTGTACTAGAGGGTGAGGGATTCGGCATGAGTCATTACCCCTTCTAGTAGGTAATGGGTGATACATGAGTAATGAATAGCACATGAGGGTAAAAGGTAGCATAAGTCATAACCCCTACATGTGTTCTTATGAGGGTAAGGCATTCCACATAGTTCATAACCCTTACATATGAGTGTATTTCATAACCTCAAATCATACATGAGGGTAAAGAGTATAGCATAGTTCATAACCCCTACATGCTAATATGAGTGCATGCCATAACCTTAAATGATTACATAGTATAACCCCAAATCATACATGAGCATAAGGAGTATCACATAATTCGTAATCCCTACATGTAGACATGAGTAAGTGAATAGAATAACTTCGTACATGAGGGTAAAGTGTACAACATAATCCATAACCCCTACATGTAGGAATTGGCCTTACACTAGAGTGTAAAATACATAGCATAATTTATAACCCCTTCTAGTAGGATTCATAATACACAACATAAACCTTAGGATAAGAACCTCATAACTCATCAACAATTCTCAAGAACATAACAATATGAGATCCTAAAAGTTCACTTGCAATAACATAGGTCTTTTACAAGATTAAACACACATATATACATTCCTTTTCATCATCATATAATCATCATAGCATCATTCAACTCATAAGACATGCATTGGACCTTCAATTCCTCAAGAAACCCTAGCCGGACATTTTATCAAATACTTAGAGGGTGTGTAGTGCTAATGTAAAATCATGAAATATTGAGATGAAATTATGAAAGAAAATCCATTGTAAAACCATCAATCAACACCTTCGAACACCCTCAAGCAATATACATCACAAACTCTCCTCCAATCTTACAATAAGTCCAAGACTTATAGCTCAAAATATAGCAAAACAGTCACAATTTCACATAACTTTAACATAGTGTGCAGTGATTTTCATAATATGAAAGACCCATTTGTAAATCAAATTTAAATCATGCAATTTTTTAAGAAAATGAAGCTTGTGTATCATGGGTAAAAGGAACCCATGAAAGAAACCTACATACCTTGGCTTTTGGAGAAACCTTGACGAAGATTAGAGATAGAGACTTGAAGCTTGAAGTAGAATCTTGAGATCCGGATGAGGGTTTGAGACTTGAATATCGATAGAAATATAAGACTAAGTGTTTGAGTGAGTATTGGGGAATGTTTAGGATGATATGAGGGTGAAATATGGCTAAGTACAGGTAAAAACACGTTTGGGAATACTTAGGCCCAAGACTCAAAAGTCTTGGACTGCAAGAAAAATAACTGGGCAAACTTTACACATGTCCGCATTGCAGACCTGTCGCGGAGACTAAGTTTAGACATGTCCACGACAACTGCGCGTCGCCGCATCGCCGTGGACCGATTTTGGAAATTGAAATTTTAAAAATTTAAAATTGTGATTCGATTATTCTAAAATCAGGATAAGACCCTTTTCCCCCCTAATTTTGAACCCTTAAAAAAGAATATGAAGTTGAATTTTTGATATCATGCACCAATTTTGAGATATATGGAAATTAAGATTCTGGACATTTTTGAGACACATTTTGGGCACTTTTTGGGGTCATTTCATGGAAGATGTTCATCCCAACTACCCTTAGACTCCAAAACACAAGCACTAAGCATATCCTCAAGAGTTTGGATAGTTCGCTCGGCTTGACCATCCGTTTAAGAATGAAAATCCGTGCTAAGATTAAGCTTGGTACCAAAACCTCTTTGGAAGGACCTCCAAATGTGAGAAGTGAATTGAGAACCATGATCCAAAATGATCGACAAGGGCACCCCATGAAACCTAACCAACTAATGAATGTATAGCTTGGCATAATCTTCGGCACCAAAAGTAGTTTTGACCAATAGGAAGTGAGTCGACTTTGTCATTCTATCCACAATAACCCAAATAGAGTCAAAATGTTTCTTAGTCATATGCAACCCAACAAAAAAATCCATGTTGATATCTTCCCACTTCCAAGTAGGAATCTCTATATCTTGGGCTAGGGCACCCGGCCTTTGATGTTCGGCTTTCATTTGTTGGCAATTGTGACACCCCGATATGAACTTGGCAATGTCTCTCTTCATACTACCCCCACCAATACACTTCCCTCAAGTCTCTATACATCTTTGTAGAACTGGGGTGAATGGAATAGGATGAATTATGGGC
>JAABOM020099931.1:0-26632 GCA_011800125.2 Solanum clarkiae | reverse complement strand
GAACCTCGTAAATTATTTGTGTTCTTTATTTTTCTCTACATCGTAAATTATTTGTGTTCTTTATTTTTCTCTACATGTAGAATTAAAAGTCGATTTTCGATGAGAATGAAGAAGGAGAGGAGTGCAATGAACTGTAGAATAGTACATAGATACAAATGATCAAGTTATACCAATTGTGCCATAGAATCCCCGGGGACCACAAGAACCTACACCATACTTCTCTAGAGCTGTAGTACAAGTCTCCTGCCATTCAACATTAGGTGTGAATGCTCTGTTCTACTAAAGAACTAAAACATCACAGCTAACTAAATAATAAAGAAAACTTACTAGTAATTCTTGGCTTCCTAATAATCCAAGGTAATTTGCCGAAGTAAAGTTCACTACGTCTTTCCCATTAACTATAGTATGAGGGCCTGCAGCACTGGACAAGCACGTGATATTAGAAGCAATACATCAAGGTATTCATTACAAAAAGTTTGATACCTGGAACATCTAAAATCATGAACTTGAACAACAGGTAAAAAGAACTCTTCTAACAATAATTGCTACATCAATGGAACTTAGTAACATTACTTGCCAGATCATAACGTAAAGAAACTGTTTATAGCTTGTGGATAGCATATTTTACATGAAGCGACCTTAAAAATGAGTTTTCTAGAAGTCAAAATGCTTACACCCTTGGATACTTTACATAATATCAAATGAGGAAATCTCAGGGAGGAGGAAAGGGAATGTATTTATGTAACTGTTATGATGGAAGTTGCTTGAACCTTGCGCTCGACTTAGACATTGCAACATTGCACTAAGTCAACTGTAGATAAGACCTCTGAGAACCACTATTCATATTTTTCACAGTATGTTTAACACAGTCCATGTATATGATATTGAAGGCCTCAGCAAAATGATTCAGAAAGCAAGTTTTTGCATTGGATTGAGCCATTTAAGATAGGAAGAGACCTGGAATCTCAAATTAATGCATCTCATCTGCTCTATGCAGATGACACATTGATTTTCTGTGGTGCTGAAAAATCACAAGTGATACAGTTTAATCTAACTTTGTTTATTTTTGAAGCTATTTCAGGTTTACACATGAATATGCTAAAGAGCACTATCTACCCAGTAAATGAAGTTTTAAACTCGGAGGAGTGGGCCGATATCATGGGTTGTAACATTGGCTCACATTTCCTTCCACATACTTGGGCCTTCCTCTTGGTGCTCAGCACAAATCCACAGAAATTTGGACTGGGGTTATTGAAAAGTTTGAGAAGAGGTTGGCAACATGGCAAATGCAATATCTTTCTTTTGGTGGCAGAGTAACTCTTATCAATAGTGTTCTAGACAACTTCCCAATGCCAGCTGAGGTCATTGAACGGATTGATAAGCTAAGAAGGAACTTAATCTGGGAAGGCAATTGAGAGGAGCACAAATTTCATCTCATCAAATGGGAGAAGGTCACACAACCAAAATTCCAAGGAGGTCTAGGCATTAAGAACCTAGTAACCACAGCAAAAGTATGATGATGAAGTTGCTTTGGAGATACAACTCGGAAGAGACAAGATTCTGGAAAGATGTTATGATAGCTACGCATGGAAGGATGAATCAAAGGTGCACAAATATTACTACACTTCCCTATGGAGTAGGACTGTGGAAGGGTATTAGGATGTTGTAAGGACACAGTTGATCAGAATGCTTACTTTGAATTGGGCAATGGTTCATTCTTAAAATTTTGGACTGACAAATGGCTTGGCTTCAACACTCTTCAGGAGGATTTCCCAGATCTCTTCAGAATTGCTCAAGACCTCAACTCTGTTATTGCTGCTAATAGAGAAGGGATCAACTGGGACCTGATATTTAGGAGGAACATGCACAACTGGGAAGTAAACGATCTGGTAGAACTTTTTGCTAGAATACAGCATTGTCACATTAATCCCCAGGCAGTTGATAAGCTCAAATGGGGACACCAAAATGTAGTTTACACAGTCAAGGAAGGGTATCAACAATTGTGCTCCAAGAACCCCATGATAGACTACTGGCCTTGGAAACTCATTTGGAGAACCAAGTTACCTCTTAAGGTTGCTTGTTTCACCTGGACAGCTCTATATGAGGCATGTCTCACCCAAGACAACAAAAAGAAAAGGCAAATCCAGTTCCCAAACAGATGCCATATGTGCAAAAAAGAGGTTGAAACCCCTAGACACCTTGTTCTTCATTGTGAGGTGGCCTCAGAAGTATGGAGCATGTTTTTGGATCTGTCTGGTCTCAGGTGGACCACACCACTCACAGTTAAGGATGCTTACGAGAGCTGGAGCCTACGAAAAGTTGACATAAGAAGATCTGGATCATGATACCTGCTTGTATTTTTTTGAGTATTTGGTTGGAGAGAAATAGGAGATGTTTTGATGGAGAGTCAACTGCTTTAGTCATTTTGAAGGCCAAGTGTATTGCAGATCTGTTTAGTTGGTCCAACATGTATCCTGCTGTTAATGCAGAACAATTCAGGATTTTATTAACTCACTAACTCTGGCTTAGATAGTTTGTATAGTTAGCCAGAGATTTTTTGTAAGCTCAAATGCCATATCTTGTAATCTTTGTATCTTCTTGATGCGGTTATTAATATCACTTGCTTTATCAAATTAAAAAAAAAAAAAAAGAAGCTGTTTCATGGATAGAATGAGCTTTACTTATCAAATAACATACCATGTTGGAGTTCCTTGGTTCCCTATATTTGTAGAGGCAGCTAAGCTTTTTGCAACACATATTCAGCACCATTAAAAATGCTGTTTCGTGGATACAATGACCTCTACTTATCAAATAACAGTTGAATCTAGCGAGCAAGAGCACAGCACAATGGTTTTACTTGCTTTTAACATTATGTCCATCAAATAATCGTTTAATACAAGAATAATACCCAAGAAAGTACTAAAACTGATTCTCTAAACGTAATCTACTTTTAAATGATGAAAAGCTGGAAAGAGCGATACAGAGAACAGAAAAATGTAACAAAAGAGAATGTAAAATATTTTAGAGTTGCCTTTTTCTGTCATATGGGTCTATTTGAAATTTCTAACTCTCCAAATCCATACAGTTGGATAAAAAATTATGATCCGACTAAAATCACCTGAATACAAAGCAATTTTTCTTTGTAAGGCTGTAGAAAATACAACCATCAGAATATTTAAAAGAAGGCAAGAGGAGCAACTTCCCAACCTTTCTAAAACTGGAGGTTCGTGTTTCATCTCATCAGTGAGGGAAGGGATAAGTGGTTCTGGGGCCCATTCTTCACATAGTTCATCAATTTCCTGAAAATCATAAATGCATTCATCAGTGCAGTTGAAGTTTGAAGGCATTTTTCTTTGGATTTTTGTTTTTGCTTTTATTACGATAAGAGGTGGCGGCAGGGACGCAGCATGACTTTACTGACTCTCATTTTGATGCATATAGAATAATCTAAAGGATTTTCATGTGAAGCACACAAAAAAGGGAAGGATAGTTAAACAACATTGAAAGGACTTCTTATTTTGATTGGTAAATTGGAAGGACTCCTTATGCATATCTTGAACACAGATGATTCTGAAGCGTGCATGTTCCTGTCTTGAAGCTACTTTAGAGAGCTAAACTTAGAATTAGCAGAACGGCAAGAAAACCATATACTTACATGCAAATAATATAGTTTGATACATTTTACAAGTGTTATTCTACAACATTTACTGATTGCTAGAGGTAACAACCTCAAGATTTGACAGTGGTTCAGCACATACTCAGTGTAAACACCTAGCCTCAAATTTTTTTCAGACAGAGAAATTTATATCCAGCAAATTAATACAAATCAATGTTTTAGGAGGGGTAAATTAGTTCAGGACGAGAAGTCCTTTCTTTTGCCTTTCCCAATATACATTTTAGAAATGAGTAATAATTTCTAGAATAAGTATCACCATCTTAGTTAGATGCCGACCCAGTAAAGTTAATCCTCAGTTGAAACAGATATTAAAACTGTAACCAAGAATGGATAAGATTAAGAGAGTTTAGTAATCTTAAACAATGATGAAGACATAATATCAACAGGGTCATTGACATTTGAAAATGCAGATCTATGACAAACCTTCTTCGTCAATGGTCTTTTAGGTGGTTTGTAACTCTTCTGAGACAGTAGGAAGAGGATGACCACCAAGAGAAGACCTTCCACAAATAGATGTCCTACAGAAAAACAGAAAAGCATATTTAGTGCACAACACAGAATCTAAAAACTAAGAGGTGATTACCACCCAAATAGTGAAGACACTTACCTCCAATGTTGACCTCAAATATCACAGCTCTTGCAAATTGGAACTCAAAGACTGATCTCACCCAATCAGATGCAGCTCCCACTACATTTGCAAGTATTGACACTGTTGAATCCATTATCTAAACCTGGAAATACAGACGATGAAGACAAACTAACCCACATAAGAAAGATCAGTATGTTTAATGGTGTTTACCACATTCTTCCCACTCTGTCATGCTAAGGTGATGTAAATTAAAACCAAATGAACAAGTTTGTGATGAGGTTGATTAGAAAAAGAAAAATACACTTCGGAAGATGATATTCAGTCATTATAGCACCAACAATATATAGCACAAGTAAGAACAATGATTTTCATTTACACAGTAGGGCCTCTCGTTTCTTTTCTAGGATTAGTGAATCATTTACGCGAATATTGTCACAACCCAAACACGGACATGATGGCACTTGTCTTACCCATTAAGACAAGTCAGCCTAAGACTTGATTACACAGATAAATGCAGAAGTAAAGCGGAAATGAAAACTCACATGAACTAAATAAGCGGATAACTTAAAACTCTCAGCACCCCCAAAATCTGGTGTTCGATGTATAAGCCGCTAATGTATTACGAGGAACCAAAAGAAATACAAGTTCAATATCATTGTTTCTAAAGTAGAACATAAACATAAGAATGAAGTGTCTGCCGAAGTGACAAGCAGTTATCTCACTAACTCTCTCATAGAAGCCTCAAACATAGAAGGGTGGAAGGTGAAATCACGAAGATCCGAGCTCGTAACCTACACAAACGTAGAAGCGAGGAGTGTGTACCTAACCACACGATACTCAGCAAGCAAACTACTAAATAAGTAAAGCAATATAGAACATAAGCACTCTTTTCACTCCAACCGAACCTCCACAACTACAATCTGCATGAGAAATAACCCAATCTAATGGTTCACAAAAAGCACTCAGCACATAGTTCAATAGTAAATCACCAAAAAAACAGGTCATCAACATCGAATTCATCAAATAATAAGGTAATTGAAGGAGTAATCACAATCCACAAATGACAAATGATGCAAAATGATGCAATAAAATATCAAGTAAGGTGATGCATGTATGTCCTAACGATATGCATTTGTTGGAACTCAGAAAGAAACCCATCAGGGACTCACAAGGTCCATGTATCCACCAGAACCATTTTTCTTTGGTATAAACATAATTTGCCGGAATCATTTTCCTTTGGCATTAATATAATAACTCGTTGGAACCATTTCCCTTTGGCATAAAAATAATTTGGCGGAATCATTTTCCTGCGGCATAAACATTATAGTGGATCTCATTTCAGTATTTCGAAACTAATGCAAATAGGTATGTTCAGATAATCCATGAGAGTATGATTATGTCCATAACAATAAGCAATTCATATCAAACAATCATGGCAATTTCCACTAATGAGTCAATATCTTCAAGCAAATCACCTACATCATTATACATTAATATATCACCAAGTTGCATTTCTATTACTCATTATCATTTAAACCAAAGTCGTGAGCAATTCACCCATAGCCAAATTCCTATTACTCCCCAAAGTACATAAATAAGGAAATACAAGATTCTACATACTCAACTAAGATTTACAAATTCACTTGCCTCAAATTAATCAAACAACTACTCTGTAATTTGAGCCTTCCCTTTCCGATGAGCCTCCAAATCAATAAAATCTATTCAAATGTGAAATCATAATATGAATATAAGAATAACCTCACCCAATTCATTAATTTTGAAGACCCAGTCCAAAACGAGCCAAAAATCCATTCCCGAAAAAGTAGAGGCAAATCTAGAAATTAATACATAAATGTATTACCCAAAGCATTTAGAAACCAACATGAAAACCATTTCAAATACAGAGTTCAGTTCATAATCATCAATCTATCAAAAATTGTTTCTTAAGAAAACTCATAAACTTTAAAGTTTAAAACCAAGAATTAAAGGTTGAAATCACTTACCAAATAGTTTATCTCTTTTTAAAATTGTCCCTATCGAGCTCCCAAGGTCTAAAAATTGTAAAAACAGAAAGGGACACTAATTTTTAAAAATATATTTAATTGTCCAGGTATTAATCTCCGTGATTGCGGCCATGCCCTGTGAACGCAGAGGTTAGTTGTCTCCCAACCCTCTGTGATTCGTGGCCAGGACCTGCGCAAACGCGAAGGTCGATAGACTCGACCCTTCACGAACACAGTCAAGGTTCCACGAATTTGGAGGCCAACCAAGTACACCTTTGTGAACGCAAAGAAAGAATGGTAAGGCACCAGATATTGGCAACTCAGTAAAACACCAAGACACAAATTTTCTCAAACAAACCTCCAGAATTCATTCGGAACCTCGAGTATATGAACCAAACATGCTACCATACTCAATTTGAGGTTCCGGGCTCAATGGAACCATCGAAATATGAATTTGAGGTTTTCTTTGCCCGAAACCCATTTAAGCCGCAACTCACGAACTTAAGGCCCAAAAAGACTAATTTCGACCTTAGAACCTCCGAAAAATAAACCAAAATCCTTCCTAGACCGAAAATTACCTCTTTAATCCAACAAAATCATCATAAATCCATGCCAAGCATTCGAACTTCGAATGTTGATCAAATTTAACTCTTGATCTAAAATAAATTGAACTTCCAACTTGAGACCTTAAAATCCACGAAACAACTCCAAAATAGACAACAACGACACTCCTAGATCAAATTTAACATTCCAAAGCTAATTAAACTGATGAAATTCCATTTCGAGACTCATAGCTCCGGTTCGTACCAAAAAACAATTTGAATAACTTAAAACCTCCAAAATTCACAACTTCCCAATAAAACTCCAAAACCAAACTCACAAAATGATCAAATATGACTCGGAACAACTACCGAGAAGGATAAAATGGCAATGGTTTCAAAAATTTCCAAAAATGACCTTCGCGGCCATTACAAATTTCTTCTTCTTCTTTCCGAGAAGTCAATCATTTACACAAAAATCCTATATTGCAAGTGTTCCTGTCTTTAATAACTTCTCATTCTCCTCCATTCTCCGAGAGATTTTGCCTAATATCAACTTGAGTATTTCATGATGTTTTGAATCCAGAGATCATGTCATATCTAAGATAACAATATCAATGTTAATTTTACGAGAGGACTATACTTTATCATTCAACCATTGAAGTACTCAAAATATATTAATTTGTATTCTTTCAATTTTTTATACGTAAAGTACAAAAATTCTTGGATTACATGGTTTTCATTGTATGTAATGCCTTGCACAATTATGCAAGTCTTTTATTAATACTTCAGCAGGACAACAAAAAGATCAAATCATAGAACATTGAATAACAAAATTAACCACGTTGGGCCACTGCACATTCACTACACAAACTGATAATCTGCACATTCACAAAACAGGTAAACAAATTTAGTCCATCATATGAGACTGAAGATAACTACTAATGCAACTGTTAATGTGATTATTCCAACTACATTAGACAAGAAGCATAAAGATTGACACGCATTTTTAAATTCTACTAATCCATTTAAAAAAAAGGCAATCTGGTCCACTAAAGCTCCCGCTATGCATAGGGTCGGCCCGACCACTGAACCACTAAAACAGAAAGGAACTTTGAAATACACATATGCATTACATAAAAGCAAATCACCTAAAGTAAGCTAAAGACCAGAAAAATGAAAAACAATTCTGCAAGTAATGCTGATTGATTGATCCTTTTCACAGATAGTCTATGTTGCTCGAAATCTTTAAAAGTGTCAGCGGGTGATTTGTCAAAAATTGGGTATTTTTGGAGAATCCGACACAGGTGCGGCATTGAAGGTAAAGAGTTCACGCAACTTAGCAGATAGTAGACTCTTGAACTAATCTACTAACTCATTAATGATTATGCACTATGAAGATCCTTTAACGTACATTCATCAATTAAAAAGGGATTGATAACCCCAACCTGAGATCTTGATCAGATATTCATACCCACTATGGTGTCCTCAAAAAGCTTCATTTTTTATGCATAAAGAACCTATTTAAATCTTAGTACCCATTATTCACTCTCATTCAATTTAAATAAGCAATACAACTTTAAGGCAATTTCAGTAGGTAAAACTTGTTACCTAATTGCGGGGAAAGATGAAATCTTGGAATATTGAAAATCTGTGAAAGCAGATCCTTATTAGTTTTCAGCTTAAAAATACTCATCCGTTAAAAATTTTAAAATTATTATTGAAAATATCCCTCTCCCATTAAAAGATTCAACTTCAACTCATATTCAAATCAATTTTTATTAAACTTTGAGTAGTTCAGATTTTTAATATATTAAAAAAAATTATAATTACAACTGAATTATCTCTTGAAAATAATAACTTATATTAATTGTGTTAGATTGCTAACATAAGCACAACTAATTTCTATACAAGCTTCATAGGCTTAAAACTTTTGAAGAATTGGATCCTATTGAATTCGAGAAACTGATTGAAGGAGGAGGCAATGATTATAACGAGGATGAATTAATATTCTCAATTAGAGATCGACTTTTTGGCACGTTTGCAAGTGAAATAACAATCTCTTTCGATATAAAAAAGCTAGTTTCGGATCTAATATTCGAGGAGAATACCTCTTGGGTCCCTAAATAGGGTTTCACGTGGACCGATTATGTGACGTTTTTTGCTCACATAATATGCATGGTGTTATTTATGTTAAAGAGAGGGGTACCCCTTTTTTTGCAAAATTTTAAGGGGAAGTATTTTTGAACCAAAATATAACCAAGGAGAAAATTTGTTCCATTTTTAATAGTTTGAGGGTATTTTTAATCCATTTTTGTTTCCGCTAGAGAGGGGTAAAAATATAATTGAGGGGTATTTTTGAGTCAAAACGTAATGGAGGGGTATTTCTGCTCTATTTCAAATAGTTTAGGAGTAATTTTGACCCTTTTTTGTTGGTTCAATTTTATTTGTCTACTTTATATTTTACACATCCTGAAAAATTCAAATAATAATTATATCATTCATGTTTAGTACGTCTTCAAAATAATTTGCAAAATAAATATTAAATATTGACAATAAATATAAAAAAGGAGTAATTATCTTTTCTTGATATGATCAAAGTGATTAATAAACTTTTAGAACAGTGAACAAGTAAAAGCGAATAAATGGAGAATATGATTCATATATATTTATTTGGGGTTTGATTAATACTCCCTCTATTTCATATCAATTTAATGTTGAAGCATTGTACACATATTAAGAAACATATTTAAAAATAAATTTTTTATCATATTTTTCACTATTATTCTTTAAGTAATTTTTTAAGTAGTTTAGTTTACTTTCTAAATAAAAAAATCACTAAAAAAGAGTAAATATGAAAGTTTTTCATACATCTATCTTGAATTTTGAACAATTTAACTATTTTAAATAATAAAAAAAATTCAAAAAATTTAGTTAGTATGAAATAGTGGAAGCACTCTCCAAGTCTCAATTTATTTGCTATGATGATTGGATTTTGAGAATACTTTAAGGTACTTTTCTATTGAACTTTTTATGCCTTTTAAATTATTAGTTATTATGATTTTTAATAATAATAATACAGACATCAAGTGCATCATGAAGTTATCCTAAAAAGTTGATTTCTTTCTAACTTGATGTGAATAATTTGTCAATAATTTTTCTTTTTTGTTTTTTGGCATGATGATGTCAAGAGAAAGGTTTGAGGTTGATAGAAATAAATGAAAGATGATGAAATTCATCAAAAAACGAAACCTTATCGATTTTTTTTTTTTTTGCAACGCCTATTAATATTTTTCATTTTATGGTAAAAAATAACATTTCCTTCAAAAGATTAGAGAAATATTCATAGTTCTTTACTAAAAAAAAAATTGATTTTAGAAATCATGAAATTTATTTTCTTTCTCATGATTGTTGCTTTTTTCTTTTTACTTTAATTGAGGAGTGATAATTAAATTTATTTAAAGGTGTTTTAGTTATGAAATCAGAGAAGGTTAATGGGAATGAAGATATTTTAGGAGGACAATATATAGGGAGTGGGAAGAAGAAATGCTATGGGAAGAGGTGGATGTTTTAATTTAATTTATTATTCTAATTTTTAATTCACACGCACCTATTATATTTATAATTAGTTGTATTTGTCATATTACTTATAAAATGATATTAAATTCACTTTTCATATGTACCAGCATGTAATAAATCGTTTAGTTTGAGCATAAAATCAATTTTTTGGGATAATTTTAGGGTGTATCTAATGTCCTTTATATAAATTTTATTTTAATTTTTTGCTTCTACATATATCCAAATTCATGATCAAAGTTGAAAAGTTTCAAATAAAAAGAATACTACTTTGGAATGTATAGTAGTACTCGTTGAAGTTTTTTCATATGGATAAGCTACTAAAGACTTAAATTACTCTTTGAAATTTTCATATGGATAAGCTACTAAAGACTTAATTACTATCCTTTAGAATATTTGATTTTCTTATAACACTTAATAATATTTTCTCAGAAATAACAAAAATTAAGAAAAGCATATTGTAATAACATTGAAGGTCATTTTAATTTTTTATTTTTTAGAATTTATCATTTTATCCCTTTCGATAATTGCTTTGAGTCACATGTGGTCAATTATGTGACTGATTTTGAAGTTTCAATAAAAAGTTGAGTAATTTGAGTGTTTTGAGTTTTAAATGTTAATTTATCATTTTACCCCTTTCGATAGTTGCTTTGAGTCACATTTGGTCAATTATGTGACTAATTTTGAAGTTTCGATGAAAAGTTGAGTAATTTGAGTGTTTTTTGGTCACGACTCAATCCCGGTGATGATGACGCCTGCTAGACCCACCTAAGCCAACTACCCAAGCCACAAGGTACTTGTCCTAGCCTTCTAGTCAAACCATGACAAACACAACAATATAACTAACTGAAATCTACCCCGAACTTGGAAATCAACTTAGAAGTTAACTATACAGAGCTACTATAGACTCAAGATAAAATATACATATCTATATACATAACCAGAATGACAATCTACACATACAAATCCGACTACATATACAAGGCTAGTGTCTGAATACAAAAGACGACCGTCAAAACAGAAGGAGATTGCAGAATATCCAGAGTTGTTGTTGCTCATCAATGTCTCCTAAATCTCCTGTGAACCCCTAACTCAGCGACTGTGGCTAGTACCTGGACCTGCACCATGGGAAGATGCAGAAATGTAGGGGTGAATACCCGTAACAGGCACTCAGTAAGCATAATTGGCCGACCGAGTGAAGTACTGTAAATATAGAAGGCTCAAATATAGAGAACTACAATAAATGTAGCAAATCAGAACTCGGATCAAGGGGTAAGCAAGTATAGAGAATCACCGAACCCCAACTGAATCAACCCAAGTGGTGTGTGTGCAATGATACTAACTGACGAAACACAAGTAGGCCCAAACTACAACTGTCATTGGACTGAGACACAACGTTGTACACGTGTGTAAGGCCCTAATATCTATATTTGTACGTTGATTGGGCCCCTATAAGCCCAAAAGGTACACCACACACAATCTAACGGATAGAATCACCACGGAACTCTTAAAACCACCATAAAACCCAACTCCCAATATCACATGATCTAGGGGTCAGTTGTATGTGGGTATAAAGCCCTAGTGTCTAAGCCTGGACGCCCCCTGAGCCCCTATAAGCCCAAAGGGTACACTCATGCACAATCAGGGGGTGTATAGGTATTTGTGTTATGACCCAAGCCTAGGGCCTAGACATGACACGATGAATGAGAACTTGAAGAGACCCAAACAAGCCTCTTAACATATCAATCACACATCCTTGATCACGAAAGCAAAGTAAAAAACAACAAGAGTTAATATAAAAGGGAAGCAAGACTAAGGAAAATCTTTGATAATCATAAAAACATAAAGAGTCAAGCTTATAGCATAAATGTGTCATAATATTCCAACAACACCTCTGAACATAGAATGGAGCGAGGGCCAAGATACTCTCTAGGCTCACCCTTATAATGTCAAATGTTCAACATCAAGAAGTCTTAGAAATAGCAAGAGAAAGTAGATAGTGTCTTCACGCTTGAGGACTCACCAAGCTTATCCTCAAATAATCTCACTAGCCACGTGGAGGATGATCAAGAGGAGCTCCGGTCCCTACATGGTAATATCATATAGGCATAAAGTATGTATTAGTACGTATAAATGTACTAAGTATGTAGGATGTAATGCAACAAGACATAAGCCAATATAGTCAAAATGCATAGTAATAGGCAATAGATAAACGTAATCTCAATATGGCATGCATGATCAATGCTTGAAGTAAAACATGGTTGTAAACCATTCATCTTGCATAGGACATAATACATGTGTGTGAAGTGACCTCAACCAACAAAGAATAAGACCAAAGGAGCTGTAACTGGGAATCCCGATGATTACACCTCATCGGTAAAGAGGTGGTCTACTTGCCAAGGTAAACCATACTTCACCTTATGGGAGATCATCCCATTTCAGAGAAGTAACTCCCTTTACGGGAACCTGTCCCATTTCGGGGTGGATTTCATGATAAAGTGAACTAAATGGATCCACTAGTATAGCAAGGGCATAACATAATCCTATGTTGGCACATAGTTTGAGGAAAGGAGTATGAATCCTTGAAGATAGTCCACGCCGACATCCAATCCATCGGTGCTAAGTCTAATCCGACAGAATACTTGAAATAATCATATCTTTAGTAGCTTGTAATGAACATAGAATCATAATATGAGTAGCTCTTAAACATACTTGACCTCTAATGGTGAGCCTCACTTGAAACATGAGAATAGATCATAATCATACATGAACCCTTGCTTTAACATGAATGGCTCAAAAGAGGTAAAATCTTGAAAATAGTGTTTAACTTTATACTTGCATAATCATAGATAATTTCATGAATTCATAACATACTTGATAGTCCATATTCATCATGGAGTCACTTGACTTGTAAAACATGTAATAGACCATCAAATATTTGAAAATTCTTGTCAAGATATTTTATCAAGCACTTGGTGGGTGGGTAACGCTAGTTCAAAATCATCCAATTCAAGAGTGTAATCACATAGTAAAATCCTTATGTAAGATACCTTAAAATCCATCATCAAATCTCACAATAGATCATAGTTTCATAGTTCAAAACATGCATAGTGTCAATAGGCAAAACCACTTCATAGTATAAGCTTGAAATAGATAAACATGCATATTCAATCAACATTTCATAAAATCTTAACATAATTTGTAACCAAAATCCATAATATAAGATACCCATAGAAGGCACAATTTGAAATCATGCAATTTTCATCAAAAGGGAGATTGGGCTCCATGGGTGAAAGGACCCAATGGATGAAACTCACATAATAATTTGGGGATTCCTTGATGTAGACTTGAAGGAGACTTGAAGCTTGAATGGATTCCGTGAGAGCCGGAATTAAGCTTGAGACACTTGAATTTGAATGAAATATTTGGTTAAGTCTTGGAGAGGTTTTTAAGAGGGTCTTGAGCAATATAGAGTTGAAAAATGGCTAAGTATAGGTGTTTTTACTCATAAATGGGTATGGGCTATAACCCCAAGGCCCGTGGGACTAAATGACAAACCAAGGAAAATAACACATTGGTCCGTGTTAGGTCTGCAACGCGGACCCATCGCGCAGGCAACTCTAACACTGATCCGCGCCCCTAGCGCGTAGCGGCCAGGGCGCGGATGGCTACTGAAAATCAAATTTTTTTGTGAAAATTATTTTTCGCTACGGGTCCTCTAAAATCGAGGTTATACCCATTGCCCACTCAATTTTTCCCCCTGATCAAGAATACGAAGTCGAATTTTTGATATCTTACGAATTTTAAGATATATGAAAATTACGATTATGGGCATTTTCAAAGCTCATTTTGGGGCATTTTTTAGGCCTTTTTGGGGTGTTTCAGTTTGGATCCACAAGAAATCAACTGGGTCCTCAACCCATCCAGTAACTAGTATCACTGGGGCCTCGAACCCCTATAATAGCAAATGAGTCCTCGAACCCCCTTCCCGACCTGGCCTCCGGTCAGGGCAATCAGTTAGGTCCAGATGGTCTAAAAATATATATAACAGTGGAACATATCACCCATGGGAGAAAGAAACCTCCTAACACAATCAATAGGGCCTCAAACCAAAGAATAATCAACTAGGCCTCGAACCCCCAAGAATAGTCAACTGGGCGTGGAACCTAAAAATAATCAACTGGTGCTCGAACCTCAGAATCGGCATCTGCCACCCAGCATCCCAGTCATGGTCACCGGACTCAGACCATAGGGCGCGACTCTCGGGTCTCAGACACTCGAACATGACTACCAGAGTTTGAATAACAACGGAGATCGTCATCTAGGCTCGAGGTATCAAAATAGTCCTTCACTCAACCAATCTGTCCGGATCTGAAACTCCAAAGTCATATCGGATCCAAAGTGAACGTAGGAGATGACACTCACAAAATATATATATATATACCACACAATCCATCCCACACATCCGTATGTCATCATCCCTCAGATAACGCTAGCTAACCCCAGCCTCACATAAGGATGACAAGTGTACAAAGACTAACAGTTGTATACAGAAGTACATATCTCACAAACTAATGTAGGGTCATGCCCACCCAAAGTCAAATACACCACGTTCCAGTCAGTCACAAGTACCTTCAGTAAATATGATTCTTGAACCCAAGGAAATCAATCAACGGGTTTTATCCCCAAATATGTAATCATTGGGTCTCAGACCCAAAATGTAACCAACCGGTATATCACAAGTATCCAGAACAACCAAGTCTAGTAGAGCCATATCTATACCAGAATCAATCTAATGTATGGCTGTATCATAGGTATCCCGAACAAATTGGCCCATCGGAATCATATCTATACTAGAGTCAATCCATTGTATGGTATATAATCAACAACAACTACCAACATATCTCAGTTATATTAGCCTACACTTTCATATAGATAGGAGTTAAGCCAGAATATATACCTATCTCAGGGCATTAGCCCATATTCAGCCTTTACTAGGCCTGTCGTGCCTTATTTTTTCTCGCGAAAAGACGAGAACCAGGACGACATCGTGACAAACAACTTTTTTGGGATTGAGAAAATTGAAGAGTCGCCACCTAATGAATTCAAGGTAAATTAGGACATCATTCTAAGTCTAAATCTAAGCCCAAGGCCAACTAGAGATCGGGTAAGGATTCAAGTTACATTGAGAGGAAGGTGTTAAGCACCCCCAAGGTCCACAAAGGTAGGTCCCAGCCGTATCTCTCATTTATGTGGGGGTTTAACAAATAGAGGTTTCTTTTTTAAGAATATTATTCTAATTAATTTTAAGCGATCAAATAAAGAGAAGTAAGAAATATACAACTAAAATCTAACTACCCCAAGCATTTAAAGAAGCATGATAAGAAAGGAAAGAAAAGGATGAAGCGATTTTATTATTCCACTCGGATCAGTTTACTCAGCTTTATTTTTGGAAGACAAAAATGAGATTTTGTCAATTTAGCTCACAAGGCTTATTTCAGCCTAAGAACAAACCAAGGTTTGTCCTATTATGTATGAGTATTAGATCATCATTTTCGAGGGTCCTATATACCCCTACCCCTGCTAAGTTGATTTATTATTTAACTTAAAGGAGCTCTAAAGAAAAAATGAAAAAAACTAACGTGTTCCTAAAGTGCCTAGCGTCTCATCCTAAGATCTAAGAGGCATTGGACTTCTAATTTTGGATAGGTTCTAGACTTAAAGAAAATCAAGGTTTTTCTATTAGACTCCGCGTCATACAAAACAAAGAGAATGAGCAGTTGGCACCTAAAGCTCAAATATGCCTCTTAAACACAAATACAAACAAATAATGCAATGTTATGTCATGGTAAACGTATGCAAAAAATAATATTCAAACATTTTAAAACTTAATAAAATATTATCACATTAGAGCTTACTTCTTTAAAAGCCTTGAAAAATAATGATGATGATAACTGAGGCATGATTTAAAATAGAAATCATTCTAAAGTACTTATCAGAATATGTTTAAACTATGTGATATAAAATGTTCAAAATCATATTAGCGATTTAATTAATTTTTTTAATTATTTTATTATTAACTTTTTAAAACAAGTCCTATAAATGTCCTATTGTATGGTAGACGAACCTATATGTCCTATTGTAAGGCGGACGAGCCTAAGTGACCCTACCTAAATGTCCTATTGTAAGGCACATAAGCCTAAATGTCTTATTATAAGGCGGATGAACCTTAATGTCATATTATAAGGTGGACGAACGTGAGTATAATAATATGATTGATAGTAGGCCCAAATAGTAGTAGAATTTGAATAATTAAAATGATTACTTGATTTGTAGTAGGCCCAAACAATAAATTGATCCAAATGATAGCTCTTTCAATTAAATCTAACAATAGGCCTAGATGTTGTTTGTTCCTGTATTCAAAGAAAAATCATGAGTTTTAAAAGACGAGATTAGATCATACCTTTGTTGTTTTCGATCTCATGGAGCTCAAAATTGTGCAACATTGTGACGAATTTTTTGAGAGATCCTAAAAAATTTCTGCCCCAGTTTAGAGTATGAATATTTTTGCTTCTTCATATATTGAAAATGTTGCGTGTTCATGAAGTTTTGAGGTTCTTTCAAAAATTCTGCCCCAATTTGACTTGTGAGATCTTTATATTCCTGCTTCACTCAAAGAAAATATCAGTTTAAAAAGAAAATGATTGTCTTGTATTTGAACATTAAGACTTGATTTTGAATCTGCATGTCATTAATGTCTAAAAGTTGGATCGATCAACTCTGGATTTGATTTGAAGAATTTGATGGAGTTGAGGGACAAAAGAAAAATTTTATTGATAGAGATCGGACCCAATGATGGGCTACCTACGTATCCAAAAAGGAAATCAAGTCAAACGTAGTTCAGGAATACAAGAGAAAGAAACATGATAAAAGAAAAATTCTTGGTAGAATGTGAAGGCACTTTGCTCAAGAAAGTCTTCTCCTCATCAAATTCTTTGATGTGATTTGCGCTTCTTGGATAAATCACTTATAGGATCACCTTGAGCAATAACAACACTGATCGTAGTTGAGTTGCGATTGTTGTTTAGTAGGCCCTGTCACATTATCGCCTTTCCTTCTTCAATTAAATTTGGAATCTTATTCCTCAATGCTTGACATTCCTCAGTATCATGACCTTGAATATTTGAGTGATACATACAATTTTTAGAGGGATCAAAAACTGAAGAAGGGTATGAATGGATCCATCCTTTCTTTGGTTTCAAAAGTCCTTGAGCCCATAATCTTTGAAAAATACTAGACAAAGTCTCATTTAAATGAGTAAAGGTACGATCCTTTCTTACCTCAGAAAGTGTTTCATAGACTTTTGAGAAACTCTTGTGAGAGTCAGACTATGCAGGATGAACTTGTGGGCATGAACTTGCCCAGCATTCTGGTTGCACTATTTTTAGGCATAGAGGTCGAAGCGTCCTCATTTCTATTCTTCAATGCTTGAACAAGAATTTTGTTCATTAGAAACTCTTTCTGTCTGTATGTCATATTCTAATTCTTTTTCAATTCGAATTAGACTATTGAAACTTTGAATACTTGTGAAATATAAAGTCTTGTAGTATATATTGTCAAGTGATTTGATGAAAGTTTGGACAAACTCTTCCTTGTGCGGCAAATGACATACTTTAGAAGCCTCTAATCTCCATCATGTGATATATTCCTCAAAAGATTCATGAGATATTTTCTTAACTCGAACAAGTCCAACATTGTAGGATCATTTTTATGTTGAATTTGTATTGCTCTACAAAATCTCGAGCCATATTTTTTCACCTTAGCCACTTGTCAAAATCATATTTGACGTACCAGGTGAAAGGGATTCTGGACAGACCCTGAATAAATAATCTCATTAAAATAGCTTTATCATTTTTAATATCTACTAATCCGTTGTAATAATCCTGGAGATGTGCAATTGGATCTCCATGTCCATCAAACAAGTTGAATTTTTAAACTTTGAACCCTAATGGTAATTCAACTCTTAGATGCAAATATAACTCTGATGTAGGTCTCAAAAAGTAGTACAAGTTAGACCCAAATTTCACTTAATTTTTATGAGAAATGACCGAGATATCACAACTCGAAATTTATCAAAGAAGTCTAACATAAACCGGAACTATATTAATTCAAAGAAATCTATTAATTAATTCTGACATTACCCTGATGTGTACTCGCAAAAGTACATAAAATAGACCTAAATTACACCAAAATTGGATTCAAGACAGATAAGAAAACACATGTCGAAGTTTTCAAAAATAAAAATATGAAACAGTAGAAAAACACATGATTTTTAGCTCAAACACTGTGCCAAAATCAATTTCTGAAACTCTCATGGTGTTCCTCTCAAAAAAAATACAAGTTAGGCTTTTGAATTGCTTAAATCGGATAAAAAATGAAGGAGAAATTGTGTTGTGAAGATGCCTGTTCATTTTGTGTGAATTCTAGAAAATTATCCATATATATCTGCTTAGCTGCCTCTTCCATGTGGCATCCTGTGATTTTGTCACGAGCCAATTTAGGATCGTGATCGGCGCTAAGGGGAAGAATCCCAAAGCAAGCCTCCTAGAATTCTATAGAAAATTAGGCAGAGTTTCCCTTATTTTTAGGCCTATCCAAAATTTGTACCTGTCTCACTATTTAGCAACACAACAACTAAATAATCAAATCACGTCACTATAACAATTACCAATCTAATCTCCACACAATAATACCAACTCTCTCCAACGATAGAAAGAAACTTAAACACAGTCACATATCTGGAATAAACGAAAGAATATCTATGACACTAAATAAAGGAATGACTATGGAGCAACTCTCTAAGAATTCCAAAAATCTCCATAACAATGAATAGCTCGTTTCCCATGCGAACAAGTGTGGCTCACCATGGAATCAACTTGCTACCTTTAACTAACTAAACCCTCACCAATATCACCTGTATTCTTTGGAAAGAAAAAAATATAGCAAGGAGTGAGACGCTAGCTCAGTGAGTAATAATAATAACCACAACCATTTTAATAAGGGACAAGTCAGAAAATATTCTAGTATAATCATCAAAAAAATCATGTAATAAATGCTCTTTCAAGAATCAATAGTCAAAATTATCTTGTTGTCTCATGTAAGCAATTCAACTTAGGTATTCAGAAATAAACTCGGTAAATACTTTCATATCAAACCATATACATATATTCGGGAGGTTTCCAAGAATGGATCATGTAATCGGTAATCGGTATGTCTATCTTCGTAAAGAATAGATGATAACTGTAACTTTCATATTGGTAAATCTCTACTCGAGGGATATCGGTAATGGTATGCTAGTTCTACCTTCCCACTAGCGAGGGCTCTATCTGTAATCGGTAATATAAGGTGCACCAGGTCTAATGAACTCGCCGTTAGCTACGAGATTTATCAAGGTCTCCTCTCATTAAAATTTTTTTTGTAAACCATATAAGTTTTTCCAAAGCAGTACAAAGCATGTAAATCTTGTAATCATATCATGTCAAAACTTAATGAAAAGCACATGTATAAGTACTTATATATCAAGTAAACATCAAATCCTTTCAATAATGGTGATCATCTCAATTTCAATATACTTGTCTTATAAAATACATATAACTATTTCTGTATCATATCAAGTAAAAGGACTTGTCCCATATGCACATTCAAATTATTCAATAGCAATTCACTTTATAAATCATGTAAAAATCATGAAAACTTATAAAACACAAATTGGGGTTAGGATTACTACTCACAGTACTCATGTAGAAGTACCAAACTTGTCATCTCAAGCAATCTGTAAGACTTCCTTCGGTCAAATTATATTCATGTCATAAAATATCAAGTTACTTTCTTTGTTCAAGCAAAGTTCATGCTAACTGTAGAAATTCTCAATCCCTTTTTTTACTTTGTATTTCCTATCTATTTGATGGCATGCATATATAATACCCAAACCATGAGTAGTTCAACTAGTTCTTAATCCCTCCATTTTGACATACTTTTATATTTAATTGCTCAATTCTCATCCAAACTTCTACTAAATCAACTAATCACTCCAAACTAGATAAATCACTATCCATGATAATTACATTTATGTTAAGCATCTTATGAGCTTTTTTCATAAATAAATCTAAAATTTTCTTCTTCAATTGCTACACTCATAGTCTTCAAATTAAATTCAAAACCTACAAAAATACCCTATATTAGCTACTAATAGAGATAGAAGTAGGAGGGGGAGGTTACCTCGTGATTTAGGCTATTGGAGTGAGGATGACAAACAATATTACACTTCAATTTTGCAACAAGTTGTTGGCTTTCTCTTTTGATTTTTTTTTTCTGAGCTCCCGTAGTCCTTTGTTTCTTCCCTTTTCTCTTTTGTTTACGAGATCTGCAGCTTTGCTATTTAAGGGTTTTAGCCCATCCCCTTTTCCCCCTTAATCTTTCTTTTCTTGTTAAAATTTTTCTATTCTATTTTTTAAAAAAGACAACTATGCCCTCTTTAAGACCATGGTTATTACATTCTCCCCATCTTAAGAAATTCGGTCCCCGAATTTTAAACAAGCTAAGTACGTACCTTCAATTTGAAACAAATGAGGGTATTTAACTCGCATATCATTTTTAGACTTCCAAATAGCTTCTTCAATGGAATGATTACTCCATAAGACCTTTACAGACACAATTTTCCTTGAACGTAACTTTCTTACTTGTCTATCAATAATAGCCATTGGTTCCTCTTCATATGTTAGATTCTCATCAATTTGTATAATCGGTGTTTCAAGTACGTGAGAAGAGTCCTGTACATACTTCCTCAACATAGAGACATGAAACACTAGATGGATAAAGGACATCTCATGAGGGAGTGCCAATCGATATGCCACTCCTCCTATTCGGTCAAGTATCTTATATGGGTCTATATACCTCTGGTTCAATTTACCTCTTTTGCCAAATCGCGTTACCCCTTTCATAGGAGAGACTCATAGGAAAACTTTATCCCCGACTGCAAACACTAAATCTCTTCTTCTCTTATCTGCATATGACTTTTGTCTGCTTTGAGAAGTGAGCAACCTCTATCTGATTAACTAGTCCTTGTCTATGGCTTCCTGAACGAAGTGTAGTCCTAATACCTTAGCCTCTCTAACCTCAAACCACCCTATAGGAGAACGACATCACCTACCATACAATGCTTCATACGGAGCCATCTGAATGCTAGACAGAAAGCTATTGCTATAAGCAAATTCAGCTAAAGGTAAGTAGGTATCCTAAGTATCTCCAAAATCAAAAATGCAAGGCCTCAAGATATTCTCTAGGATTTGTATAGTACGCTCCGACTGCCCATCCGTCTGTGGGTGAAATACAGTACTAAGATCTACTTGTGTACCCAGTGCTTCTTAGAAAGATTTCCAAAAGCGTGAAGTGAATTGTGCCCCTCTTTCAATGATGATGGATATTGGGACTCCATGAAGTCGAACAATTTCATTCATTAATATCTGGGCATATTTCACTCTACTAAAAGTAGCCTTTACTGGTAAGAAGTGTGTTGATTTTGTTAATCAATCTACAATCATCTATATAAAGTCATAACCTCTCAGGTTTCGTGGTAGACCAACTACAAAATCTATAGTAACTTTTTCCCATTTCCACTCAGGAATCTGGATCTCTTGTAATAATCTTGCAGGTCTCTGATGCTCCATTTTAAACTATTGATATGTCAAACAACTAGAAATAAAGTTAGCTACATCTTTCTTCATACCTTCCCACTAATACAACTGCTTTAGATCATGGTACATTTTTGTGGAACCAGGATGTATAGTATATTTGGAGTTGTGAGCTTCCTCGAGAATGACTCGTCTTAGCCCATCTACGTTCGGTACACATAATTGATCACCCCATCGAAGCATACAATCACCATTGATAATCATTTCTTTACTTTTACCAGCTATAACTTCATCTCGATATTTACAAAGCTGTTCATCCTCATATTGAGTAGCTTTCATGCGCTCCGCTAATGAATATCTGGCTTACACATAAACTAGTAATGTCTCTAAATTTCCCACACTAAGCTTGATACCTGCACCCTCAAGTTATTGCATATCTTTCGCTAATTGCCTCTTTTCAGGAGCTATATGTGCTAAACTGCCCATAGATTTTCTGCTCAATGCATCGCCACAACATTGGCTTTTCTAGGATGATATAGAATAATGCAATCATAATTCTTCTGTAACTCCATCCACCATCATTGTCGAAGGTTGAGATCTCTTTGCTAAAAAATATGCTTTAAGATCTTATGGTCAATAAATATCTCACAAGTTTCACCATATAGATAATGCCTCTAAATTTGAAGAGCAAATATCACAGCGGCCATCTCCAAATCAGGTGTAGGATAGTTCTGTTGGTGCTTCTTCAACTGTCGCGAATCATAGTCGATAAAACGACCATTTTGCATAAGAAACATATCCTAAGCCCACCTTAGAAACATCACAAAACACCGTGAATCCTCCAAAATCTGATGGTAAGGCTAGTATTGGTACTGTTGTCAAACATGTTTTGAGTTTTTCAAAGCTCCACTCACATTCTTCTGTCCACTGAAACTTCACTTTTTTCTGTGTTAGCTTGGTCAAAGGGGCTTCTATTTAGGAAAAATCCTATACAAAATGCCTATAATAACTTGTCAAACCCAAAAAGTTGTGAATCTCTGTAGGTGAGATAGGTCTAGGCCATTTTTGCACTGCTTCTACCTTTATGGAATCCACCGTAATTCCATCTTTGGATACAACATGCCCCAGAAATGCTACCGAGTCTAGCCAAAATTCACACTTTGAGAACTTAGCTTATAACTTGTGTTCTCACAATTTTCGTAAACAGATGTCAGATGATTCTTGTGTTCTTCTTGGCTACAAGAATATATCAAAATATCATCAATAAACACTATCAAAAACTTGTCCAATAAGGGCATGAACACCCTATTCATTAAGTCCACGAATATAGCTAGAGCATTGGTCAGTCCGAAAGGCATCACAAAAAACTCATAGTGCCCATATCGATTTTTGAATATTGTCTTAGAAATATCTTCCTCCCTGATCCGAAGTTGATGATAACCGGATCGAAGATCTATCTTTGAAAAGTGGATAGCTCCCTATAATTGATCAAAAAGATCCTCTATACGTGGTAAAGGATACTTATTATGTATTGCTACCTTATTTAGTTATCTGTAGTCAATGCACATTCTAAAGGATCCATTTTTCTTCTTTACGAACAATACTGGTGCGCCCCATGGGGATATACTAGGTTGGATAAAGCTCCTATCGAGCAAATCCTACAATTGTTGCTTTAGCTCCTTCAACTCTACTGGTGCCATGCGATATGGAGGTATATATATTGGCAATGTGTCAGGAGCCAAATCAATACCAAAGTTTATTTCTCATACAGGAGGTAATCCTGGAAAATCATCATGGAATACATTAGGAAATTCATTCACCACTGGTATCTTTTCCAAGATAAGAGTTTCTTCTTTAGTGTCCCTTACCATAGCTAAGAGACCCATGCAGCCTTTACTGAGTAATTTTTGAGCCTTAATAAGAGATATAATCTTACCAACCTTTGGGAATTGGCCTCCTTTTAGTATAGAGGTAGGCTCATTTGGCATCTCAAATCTGAAGATTTTCGCATGACAATCTACTGCAGCATAGCAAGGAGATAACCAATCCATACCCATCAACATATCAAAGTCAATCATGTTAAGTACAATTAAGTTAGCTAGAGTGTCTCTACCCTAAACTCTAATTTGACAATCATGGTACACATATTCAACTAACAGAGAATCTCCCACAGGAGTAGCAACAAGGAATGGATGATTCAGTATCTTTGCCTATCGAGTAAACCTTGAAGCAAAGTACAAGGACACATAGGAGTGGGTAGGTCTTGGATCAATCAAAGCATGTGTATCAAATGAACAAACTGAAATAATACCTGTAACCACTGCATTGGAGCCCTGATTATCTTGTCTAGTAAGTGCAAAAACTCTTGACTGGCCTCTACACACATTTCCCCATCCTTGATTTCCAACAACACGATCTCCGTCAACTCAACCTCTATTTCTTGGGCTAGTAGTACCTGAAGCATTACGAGTAGCCTGAGTAGGTGCAATCATCTGAGTGGGTTCTAGTTTGAGTTTTTCGGAGGTAGAGGACAATCTCTAAGGCGATGCCCTAACTGACCACATCAAAAGCACCCTCTTATTAAATTCACGACACTGTCCTGCATGTGATCTGCCACAAGTCTGACAAGATGGAGTAGTGGCATACATTTGACCAGAATATCAATGTCCCTGTGATGATGGATGTCCCTGAACACCCTGTCCCTGATGTGTTCTGTATGTGGATTGTGAAACTGTATCCATCCCTGCCTGAGAGCCCTGATGTTGTCTTCCCTAACTTCCTACATTGCGATTTGCACCATAGTCACCGCCAAAAGATCCCCCTATCTTGGGCTTCTTTCGGGCATCAAAGGTTGCACGTTCATCACGACCCTTGTCTTCAATCTTTTTTGCTAAATCAACTTCCTCTGAATATGTCAACTTCTTCATATTTGGAGCTATGACAGTGTACAAACGAGCAACCAGTCCATTGATAAATCTTTGAATGCTAGCTTCTTCAGTTGGCAATAAGCAAACATATCTAACCAATTTACAGAATTTGGTGTTATAGGTTGACACATCCATATCCTGAGTCTGTACTAATCTCTCAAACTGACTTGTATATTTTTGCCTCTAACTTTCAAGAAGGAAGTGATCCACGAATAATTTAGTGAACTCATCCCATTTCAGTGGTGCTGCTCCCGCAGGCCGACTTAGTAATAAATTTCATACCATGTGTTCGCCATATCTTCCAATTTGTACGCTACAAGCTCTACAACCCTCTCACTAGAACATCCTAGCGCCCGTAATGCCTTGAAAGTCCTGTCCAAGAAACTTTGCGAATTAGCCGAACTGTCAGAACCTGTGAACTTTGGTGATTTTTCAGCTTCAAGAATTCCTGCAATGATACCTCTTTATTCCCAAAAGCATAAGTCTGTAAGGGCGTCTGAGGTGGTGCCTGTGTCTTAGTAGATACAATAGTATGCTGACCTATCCTATCTTGTCTGTCTATTCGGTCAATCAGCCCCTCTATAACTCTCTGCATGGAGGTCAGTGCTGCCGTAAAAAAGGATTTTTCTACACTCCTTTCTTGTGTCGAAGACTAGAAGACAAAAAGTAGCATCATCTTGTGATGGAGAAGGTGGAGTTGAACTCATTTCAGAAGTAGCTTCTCTTGTAATTCTCGAAGTGGTGTTGCGGTTTCCTGTGGTGGCACTATGACCCCTACCTCGACCAGCTCGTTTCGCCTAGTTGAAGAAATTGAAAGCCTAGTAGAGGTGCCATTAGGTGTTTGAGGAACGCCTATCGTAGCCCTATCGTTAGACAATCGAGTGCGAGCCATCTGATAAACTAAACAAATACTGTTAGATTCTAATTGTCCTAGACGTGATACACATAAGTAGGAATAACAAAGAAGGACAAGAAACATCCTATCACGTCCTCGCAAAATCACAATTATAGAAATGATCGGCGACATAACTATAATTGAGATTATACTACTAACGTATGCTTCGCTTTGATACCAACTTTGTCACTACCCAATTTAGGATCGTGACCGGTGCTAAGGGGAAGAACCCCAAAGTAAGCCTCCTAGAATTCTATAGAAAATCGGGCAGAGTCCCCTATATTTAGGCCTATCCAAAATGTGTACATGTCTTAGTATTCAGCAACACAACAACTAATCAAATCAAGTCACTATATCAATTACCAATCTAATTTCCACACAATAATACCAACTCATCTCTAACGATAAAAATAAACTTAAATTCAGTCACATATCTAGAATAAATGAAAGAATATCCATAACTCTAAATAAAGGAATAACTATGGAGCGACTCTTTAAGAATTCCAAAAAAGTCCATAATAATGAATAATTCGTTTCCCACGCGAACAAGTGTAGCTCACCATGGAATCAACTTGCTATCTTTAGCTAACTAAATCCTCATCAATATCACCTGTATTATCTAAAAAGAAAAAAATATAGCGAGGAGTGAGACACTAGCTTAGTGAGTAATAATAATAACCACAACCATTTTAATAAGGGACAAGTCAGAAAATATGCTAGTATAATCATCAAAATCA